>JAJOZX010003683.1:5000-92500 GCA_023014485.1 Bathynomus jamesi
CAACCAAAAATAAGTCACGGTCCATATCGATTCCGGACCAAGTCAAAATTTACCACCATATACATTACAATATATACTTAGGAGGAAAAGTGTAGATGTGGCTGTAAAGACTGTACAGTAATGTAGAAATGTGTGTGCACCCATTTTGGGTCTCCCATTTCAAGGTGTTTGTCGGGCAATGAAGATCATGAGTTTTTCAATACCTCACAGTACTATGGGGGGCACCGCTCGGCAGAGGAATCTCTTTAAGTGGGGTGTGTAATGACAGAGAGTTTCCCCTAACCGAAGATGCTGCCTCCCGATATCGCACAACACTTTTGTTGAGCTGTGGGATCTATCACCTCAAAGCCTTAATTTTACTACCTTAAACTATACCCAGTCTATCAATATATGCGTCTAATCGATTTTTAAACATGTTTATAGACGTCCTACTAATTACTTCTCCCGGCAAACTAATCCAGCTATTTATTATTCTATGCGTAAAAAAGTTTTTCGCAACTGCTATCTCGAACCTTCTATTTGTCAACTTACACCCGTTATTTCTAGTCCTATTATATTGAGATATTTCGAAAAAGCTATCTCTATCTACGTTATCGAACCCATTCATAATTTTGAAAACCTGGATTAGATCACCCATTAGCCTCCTAGCCTCGAGTGTAGTTAATTTTAACTCCTTAAGCCTATCCTCGTATGACTTTGACCTAAGTGACGGAATCATATTAGTTGCTCGTCTTTGAACTCTTTCGATTTTGTCTATATCTTTGCGCATATGCGGGTTCCAAAATTGGACCGCGTACTCCAAATGGGGTCTAACTAATGATTTATAAAGAGGAACTATAATATCGCGGGATTTGTACTCAAAATTTCGAGCTATAAAACCCAACACTTTGTTCGCCTTATTGACTGCTGCTGTACTTTGTTTCGCTACTTGTAAATCACCAGTGACTATAACTCCTACATCTTTTTCCTGCTCTACGCTTGTTAAAGCTTTCCCTGACATACTATACGCAAAATTATCGTTACGCGAACCTATACGCAAAATTTTGCACTTATCAACGTTAAATCTCATTTGTCATGTGACTGACCAATCAACGATTTTATTCAGATCTTACTGGATTTTACCTCTATCTTCGTCATTAATCGCTCTACACCCAGCTTCGTGTCATCCGCAAACTCTGAAACTGTACTGACTAGGCCGACATCTAAATCGTTAATATATATAAGAAAAAGCAAGGGGCCCAATACAGAACCCTGAGGAACGCCACTCGCTACATTAGCCCAACACGACTCCGCTCCATCAACGACCACCCTCTGTTTCCTACCTCACAAACTCTTCTAGCCAATTTATTACTACACCCCTGATTCCATGAGCCTTAGTTTTTTCAATGAGTCTTTTGTGCGGCACGGTGTCAAACGCTTTGTGAAAATCTAAATACACTACATCAACCGCCCGATGACTGTCGTAAACGTCAACTACGCTTTGAAAAATTCTAAAAGATTAGTTAAGCAAGATTTGTTTCGTCTAAACCGTGCTGCGTATTTCTAACTAGTTTATGCAATTCTAAGTGTTTGACCAAACGATCCCTAATTATTGATTCCAGTAGCTTACCTACAACAGACGTTAAACTGATTGGCCTATAATTTCCCGCCGCACCTTTATCGCCTTTCTTAAAGATAGGTGTTACGTTTGCCAACTTGAGATTATCTGGTACGCTCCCCTCAGAAATAGACGCATTCAAAATCTTTGTGAGCGGCACAACAATGCTATCTTTTAATTCTTTTATTTGTATGGGATATATGGAATCCGGCCCTGGTGATTTACGCGTTTTCATTTTATCAATATAGCGCATTACCCCCACCCCCCCTTCATTAACCACAATATTATCCAAAATATTACCATCATCAAAAGGTATTATGTCTATGACCGTAGGGATATTCGTTACATCTTCTATAGTAAAAACTGACGTAAAAAATTGGTTTAGCAAGGTAGCCATTTCCTTGTTTTCAGAAACTAGATCTCCGTTAACATTTTTCAACGGCCCCAAGACACTTTTTACTGGATTTCTGTTGTTGACGTATTGAAAGAATCGCTTGGGGTTTTCTTTACCGTCACGAGCTATGGAGATTTCAAACTCGCGCTTGGAGTTTTTATTACACTTTTCGCTTCACGCCTTAGAGATATGTAGTTGTTTCGTAACCACAAATTGTCTTTATCGCACTTATGTAGCCTATACGCCCTGTCTCTACTCTTTATAATATCTCCTACTAAAACCGTGCTGCGTATTTCTAACTAGTTTATGCAATTCTAAGTGTTCGACTTACGATCCCTAATTATTGATTCCAGTAGCTTACCTACAACAGACGTTAAACTGATTGGCCTATAATTTCCCACCGCACATTTATCGCCTTTCTTAAAGATAGGTGTTACGTTTGCTATAAGCCCTATCTCTACTCTTTATAATGTTTCCTACTCTAAAAGTAAACCACAAGGGCTTGTTGTTTACTTTCGCACGCTTAATTTTGTACGGTACACATTCCTCATTTATAGTCCTAAATACTGTTTCGAACGATTCCCACATTAGTTTTGCGTTGGAGTTCCCCATTACGTTTTCCCAATTTACGTTTGACAATTTATTTCGAAATTTACAAAAGTCTGCGTGCTGGAAGTCAGGAATTTTAGTCGAGTTAGTTGGTTTCGAGTGACTTAATGAGAGGACAAACTCTACCATATTGTGATCGCTATTGCTTAACGGTTCTATTACTTGAAGATCAGTAATTTGCCTATCATTCGTAGTTATTACTAAATCTAAAATACTGTCCAACCTCGGAGGTTCCCCAACCATTTGAATAAGAAAGCTATCCTTGAGAAAATTAACTAAACGATTACGTTCCGCGTCTCCCTGCATTGTATTGTAATTCACGTTGGCGCAATTAAAGTCATCCACAACTAAAGCCTGCTCACTACCGATTATTCTCTTTAGTTCACGATATAACGCTTCGTCCGTATCAGCTGTTTGATTAGGAGGCCTATATATAACCGCAACAACAAGTTTGAAATCGTTCAATTGAAGTTCTGCTACAGTCGAATCTATCGGTTCTGGAATTGTGTGCTTTACTTCTATAATGTTCGCAATATTATCTTTGATATACAACATAACACCGCCTCCTCGCCTACGTATTCTGTTTTTAGCAAAAAGTCTATAACCTTTAATTTGATACTCCCCTACAAAATCACGTGTTTCAGTGCTAAGCCACGATTCACTTATCACAATTACATCATAGTCTTTACAAGCAATAAAAGAAAAAAAATCGTTTATTTTATTTCGTAGGCTACGAGCATTTAGGGATAGAACCTTCAAATTGTTTGTAACTGCGACTCCTTCGCGAGAGTAGGGGAAATTTGTGGAATTTACGCTGTGACCGTTCGAGTTACGGCAGCCTGAAAAGAAGAGACAGTATTATGAAATAGTCTTCCTAAACGCGCAGCTCCAACGTCATTAAGATGAAGTCCATCTTCGAGGAACAAGTCCCTCCTGCTGTAGAAACTGTTCCAAAAATTCGCAAAATGCACTCCTTCCTGTTGGCAAAGAGACTTTAGGTTATTGTTAATATAGGTCGCCTTGCTGTAGAAATCGTTACGTTGGATAATTCGATGAAGTATACCTGTTAAAACAATTTTATTAGTTTTCTCCTTCAGTCGCTCTAGTAAGTCCCTGTACCTAGCCAGCAGTTCTTCCGATTTGGAATTTAAAACGTTATTAGTACCGACATGAATAATATACGTTGTGTCCTCGGCGGTACCGTCTGTAAAATGGTCAACACTATTAGTTATATCCTCCACCCTTGCACCAGGGTAGCAGTAACGGCGCCTACGACGAGGGTTTCTCCTACAGAATTCCTCGAGCTGCCCTCGAACAATGGAATCGCCAACGAGTCGTATTTGCGGTTCATCAGCATCTCCGAAACCTAAAACAGAAAACTTATTGCTTGTTATTACTGGTAAACAAGTCTTAGGTTTTCTCAATGGGGCTCCATTACGCACTCGAACGAAGGGTTGGGAACTAGGGGAAGAGAGAGGGCTATTAATACTATTTATATTATTAGTAGAAACTGAGGCAGGAGGGGTCGTAACTGGAGTCTCAAGGGATTCTAATTTTGCCATCAGAAGCATCACGCTTTCTACAAGCCTCACCCTGGCCTCCCTCTCACGTTCTAACTCGTTCCTCAGGACTTCCATGCTGGAGCACCACCTGCAAACTAACTGTTCATTATTATTAGCAATTGTAAACGCGTAAGCGGCAAATTTTCCTCAAGGCGACTGCAAGTACTTGACGGTGGTGCCATGCTTTTAATTAGTTAAAAAACAAAAACAAAAAACGAGCGTTTGGAAATTAATAAATTACAACGTATGTCTACCGCGTGCTTATTGTGCCGTCACCTGCGAAAACCCGCAAAAATGTTCTTGAAACGCAGAAACAGGTTCTTGCAACACAATTTTAGGCTAAATGAATATATAATTAAGCTACCGACGAAAGATCTGTTAAAGAAAAAGTATTAAATGAAACTTATCTGTCCGCTGTTCGACCGACTTAATTCCTTTTATCCCATGTAGGTGACCCTTCGAGAGGTCAGGTAGAGTGTGAAGGGAAAATGAACCTTAAGAAAACTCGTTTCTAATAACTTAAAAAACAACAAAGGCAAACCAAGGGAATTTCAATCTTACGAGACCTCGTGTAGTAATAGATTCGGGAACAAACAAGGCACTAGCCTTGGTTTAGTCGAGTAATATAGTAATGAATAAATTTAATAAATGAAATATATTCGTTAATGAATGATTAGTAACACGAAGCAATTTAGTTAAGAATGCACCAAACACTTTTTTTTTTTTAAAGACACTTGAACGAAAACCACTTATTCACTTGGTAACACTGGACACTCGATAAAACAAGTCTGTTCACAAGGAAAGACTGATCACGACATATATATATATATATATATATATATATATATAGAGAGAGAGAGAGAGACACACATATATATATATATACAGGGTGTTTGAAAGCTTTCTGTACAAATTGTAATGGGGGATAGGCAAATCCAAGACAAACCTTTTTCGTCTATAAGTGTATGTCCGCTGACGTAACCATTCGGCGCGAGAGGGCGCCGCTGCAATTGGCTAAAAGGTGAAGTGGGCTAGACTCGCGCTTGCCGCGGGCATTCTTAAATCGGACGTAGTACGCGTAACATGTTCATTTAAAGAAGGCATGTTTATTTAAAGAAGGTGCTGAAAGTTGCGACCGGTAGCATCAATGCATGCCCGACAGCGTCGAAGCATTGACCGACGTACACGTCGAAAGATTCCCGGCATTTCGGGAACAGTTCCAGCGACGACAGCGATTCTTGGTACGAGGTCTTCTTCTGAGTAAATGGGAGTCTCGTACACGAGGTTCGTCATGTGTCCCCACAGGAAGAAATCGAGGCATGTTAAATCGGGCGATCTCGGTGGCCAGGCTACGGGCCCACCCCGGCCTATCCATCGGTCCCCAAAAGTGGCGTTCAGATAATCCCGCACATCGTTGCTGGAGTGTGCTGGGGCCCCGTCGTGTTGAAACCACATTCGTCTACGAATAGCCACGGGAACATCTTCCAGCAGTTCCGGCAGCGTTTCTTCAAGAAATATCCGATAAACCCGCCCGTCGAGTCGGGCAGGCAGCAGGTACGGCCCAATCAACTTGACATGGACGATACCCGCCCAAACATTGACGGCGAACCGTTCTTGATGAGCATGCACCCGTGTAGCATGTGGATTTGCGTGGCCCACACGTGAGAATTGTGCATGTTAAACACACCCTCACGTGTGAAACAGGCCTCATCTGAGAACAGCACATAAGCCGGAAAATTAGGCTGCACCGCTGTCTGCTGCAGAAACCAGCGTGCGAATTCCACACGAAGAGGGTAATCCCGAGGTTGTAATGCCTGGACTCTCTGACGATGAAACGGATGTAACTGCTGCTCGTGCAACACTCTCCAGACCAGGTCGTGGTTCACACCGAGGATACGTGCAACACCTCGCGTGCTTGCGCTTGGATTGTCCTCAAATCGCCGTAGGATTTCTTCTTCCATGTCAGGCAGGAGTGCGCACGTTTCTCTCCCGACCAGTGTCATGCATGTTTGCATGGAATGTTCCAGTTTCTCGCAGTCGCCGATGCAAATGCGCAAACGTTTGGTGTTTGGCACATGTCTGTTTGGGAAGCGCTGTCGGTACAACCTCACAGCAGCTCTTCCGTTTCCATTGGCAGCCCCGTACACCATATGCATGTCAGCCATCTCAGCAGTCGTGAAGCGCTCCATGTTACGCGTACTACGTCCGATTTAAGAATGCCCGCGGCAAGCGCGAGTCTAGCCCACTTCACCTTTTAGCCAATTGCAGCGGCGCCCTCTCGCGCCGAATGGTGACGTCAGCGGACATACACTTATAGACGAAAAGGGTTTGTCTTGGTGCTGCCTATCCCCCATTACAATTTGTACAGAAAGTTTTCAAACACCCTGTATATGTATATATATATATATATATATATATATATATATATATATATATATATATATATATATATATATAATATATATATATATATATATATATATATATATATATTATATATATAATATATATATATATATATATATATATATATATATATATATATATATATATATATAGAGAGAGAGAGAGAGGGAGAGAGAGAGAGAGAGAGAGAGAGAGAGACACATATATATGTATATTTATAATATATATATATATATATATATATATATATATATATATATATATAGAGAGAGAGAGAGAGAGAGAGAGAGAGAGAGAGAGAGAGAGACATATATAATGTAATGTTATAATGTTTCAGACCAACAAAGACCCTAGGATCCACTCATGGCTGGTCTACCTAACTGTGTTCGTAATCGTGTATTGTGTATGTCCTCCGTGGTGGCGGAGGGGACCTACAATTTTACGTGGGTTCCGAACCACAAGAACATAAGAAATTTATGTAAAAACTGCCGGTAATTTGGCAACGACCAATTTTTACGAAACTAAATAATTATCAATTTAAAACTAATTAATTATCGATATAAAACTAAAGATAGAATCTCTGGATCCAGAGGATCAAGTCATAATAGACTACTATCCACAAATGTTACACTCTATATCTATTTATAACGGACATGCAAATATATCAGATCCAAAGAATCCAGTCAATTTCATTACGGTATCCATCAAGTCACGGTCCATATCGATTGCGGACCAAGTCAAAATTTACAACCATATACATTACAATATATACACTTACGAGGAAAAGTGTAGGTGTGGCTGTAAAGACCGTACAGTAATGTAGAAATGTGTGTGCACCCATTATGGGTCTCCCATTTAAAGGTGTTTGTCGGGCAAGTGAAGATCATGAGTTTTTCAATACCTCACAGTACTATGGGGGGCACCGCTCGGCAGAGGAATCTCTTTAAATGGGGTGTGTAAGGACAGAGAGTATCCCCTAACCCAAGACGCTGCCTCCCTATATCCCACAACACTTGTGTTGAGCTGTGGGATCTATCCCCACAAAGCCTTAATTTTACTACCTTAAACTATACCCTTTCTATCAACATGCGCGTCTAATCGATTTTTAAACATGTTTATCGACGTGCTACTAATTACTTCTACCGGCAAACTATTCCAGCTATTTACTATTCTATGCGTAAAAAAGTTTTTCGCAACTGCTGTCTCGAACCTTCTACTTGTCAACTTACACCCGTTATTTCTAGTCCTATTATATTGAGATATTTCGAAAAAGCTATCTCCAGCTACGTTATCAAACCCATTCATAATTTTGAAAACCTGGATTAGATCACCCCTTACCTCCTAGTCTCGAGAGTAGTCAATTTTAACTCCTTAAGCCTATCCTCGTACGACTTTGACCTAAGAGACGGAATCATCTTAGTTGCTCGTCTTTGAACTCTTTCGATTTTGTCTATATCTTTGCGCATATGCGGATTCCAAAATTGGACCGCGTACTCCAAATGGGGTCTAACTAATGATTTATAAAGAGGAACTATAATATCGCGCGATTTGTACTCAAAATTTCGAGCTATAAACCCTAACACTTTGTTCGCCTTATTGACCGCTGCTGTACTTTGTTTCGCTACTTTTAAATCACCAGTGACTATAACTCCTAAATCTTTTTCCTGCTCTACGCTTGTTAAATCTTTCCCTGACATACTATACGCAAAATTACCGTTACGCGAACCTATATGCAAAATTTTGCACTTATCCACGTTAAATCTCATTTGCCATGTGACTGACCAATCAACGATTTTATTCAGATCTTCCTGAATTTTACCTCTATCTTCGTCATTAATCGCCCTACCACCCAGCTTCGTGTCATCCGCAAACTTTGAAACTGTACTGACTAGGCCGACATCTAAATCGTTAATATATATAAGAAAAGCAAGGGGCCCAATACAGAACCCTGAGGAACGCCACTCGCTACATTAGCCCAACACGACTCCACTCCATCAACGACCACCCTCTGTTTCCTGCCTCGCAACCACTCTTCTAGCCAATTTATTACTACACCCCTGATTCCATGAGCCTTAGTTTTTCAATGAGTCTTTTGTGCGGCACGGTGTCAAACGCTTTTTGAAAATCTAAATACACTACATCAACCTACATCAACCTAGTGTGCCACTACAAAAATTTCATATGTTCTTATGTTCTTTGTGGTTCGGAACCCACGTAAAATTGTAGGTCCCCTCACCACCACGGAGAACATGCACAATACACAATTACGAACACAGTTAGGTAGACCAGCCATGAGTGGATCCTAGGGTCTTTGTTGGTCTGAAACTTTATAACATTATAACATATATATATATATATATATATATATAATATATATATATATATAGAGAGAGAGAGAGAGAGAGAGAGAGAGAGAGAGAGAGAGAGAGAGAGAGAGAGAGAGAGAGAGAGAGAGAGAGAGAGAAAATTTTCAGTCGAACATTAATAATGAAATATTTCATAATCCTGATCATATAAATGCTATATTTAGTTTTTATAAATCAATAAAAGCTAAATGGTGGAACAAAAATGCGAAATTGTACTTTTAGAACATTGCAACAATGTTTATATAATTTCACTAACATATGCCAAACATCAGCGGCGTCAGTAATGGTATAAAAATGGTGCCAAATATTAGTCTCCGGCAGTGCCAAACTCTTTGGCGGAAAAGTAGACAGTGACTTCGTTTCTTAGGTTTCTTAAGTTTCTTAAAATGACATTACATGATTTTCACAATTATGTAACTTACAGTGATCGTATTTTTCTTGCAATGAAGGCAAATATTCAATGGTGCGTGTATTTTATATTATTTGATGTATTTTACTGAAACGAAAAGTGAAAAACAATTCTTTTAACTTATATGTCAATATAGGAGTATATACGAGTATATGCTTTTGTTAAGTGAAGAAAGCGAGGCGGGAAGTTTGTGCCGAATATAAATAAAAATAAAAGTTTAAAGCAGAGTACCATCAGTTCCCAATATTCGGGAGTAGAAAGGGACATAGCAACCAGAGCTTTCCGGGTAGGGTAGGTGTTGTAAGGTAAGGGAGTAGCGTACTGGTAGAGAGGTTTAAGAGGGTTGTAAAGGATCTTTAAATCCTCTCTAATTTCCTTGTTTGAAGAAGATCTAATTGTCCAGAAAAAAAGACAGGAAAACGTGTATTTATTTCTATACCGTATATACACAGGGTATTATCAAATTATGTTTCATAAATTAGTATACATATTCAGGACGTCAAAGTGAACAAATAAGTTCCTATGAACATAAATCCGCAATCGCTTCTCTCCGAGATACATTCCATTTTTGCCGAGTACAATCCAATTAAAATGAAAGTCATAAAAGTTTATCAAAGTTTATTTACAGCAAGTGCTCAAAATGGTTTCCCTGCATTAGAGTACATGCTTCAACGCGTCGTTGAAAATTTTGCCGCATACGTTCGAAAGCACCTACATGGTTGCGTATTGTTTCTGAACAATCTTGAACGCGTTGCTCCAATTCATCTATGTTATTAACTTCTCTTGCATGAGCAAGATTTTTTTAAATAAACCCTGCAAAAAAGTCAATTGCATTTAGGTCCGGAGATCTGGGCGGCCAAGCGACGAGTCGATGTCGCCCAATCCACCGCTGAGGATTTTGAAGACTTGCTGTAAATAAACTTTGATAAACTTTAATGACTTTCATTTTAATTGGATTGTCCTCAGCGAAAAAGCAATATATCTCGGAAATGAAGCGATTGCGGATTTAGTTCAGAGGAACTTTTTTGTTCACTTTGACGTTCACTTTGACGCAGTATCAGACTTTCTACACTTTCTCATTCCTTTTCTGTCCAACTCTCTAATGCAAGGGTTAATCGGTATTTTCAAGCTTTCATCTACTCAACCGGTGAACTCTGGAACAATCCTCCTCAATCCATCTTCCCCGTGTATGACCTACAATCTTTCAAACGCAGAGTGTCTAGGCATCTCAAAAACCCTAGACCTTGATTTTGCCTCTCTTCTTCTTTGGGGGGGGGGGGGCGCTATTGCGGGCATTCGCCCTTGGCCCTCCTTTCTGCATAAAAAAATTAATTTACTATCGAATCAGAGAATAACAACATCCTCCCTTTTATGGATTTGTCTATTGAGAAGCTGATTTTTTTTTTTTTACCTCAGTATTCTGTAAATCAACTTTTACAGGTTTGGGTATGAGTTTTTTTACTTACACACCTTGTTTTTTCAAAGTTAACTCCTTTATGACTCTTACTTATAGACAGCGCCGGATTTAGGTTTGTGGGGGCCCTGTGCAAGGTCAAGCTGTGGGGGCCCTGTGCGGGGTGAAACTGCGGAAGCCTGTTTGTCGTTTCCATTTATTTACTAAAACACAAACATCTCAAAAAACAATTTTATTGAAAAAATAGAAATTTATTTACAGAAAGACTTTGCATGCTTTTCAGCAAGCAAAGTCACTGATAATGTTAGTTAAACTCATTAACTTAATTTTGTCGACTGATATTACAGTTCATTTTTAGTAGTTTAACCAGCGTTATTTACTAGAACACAGACATCTCAAAAAACAATTGTATTGAAAAACAAAAATTTTTTTACAGAAAGACTTTGCGTGCTTTTCGGCAAGCAATTAAATTGTTTTATACAACCAAAAAAATGTTGGGACCCTGTGCGGTAGCACACACCGCACACCCCTAAATCCGGCACTGCTTATAGATCTTATCATTTATGTTTGTCCTACAGTATACTGGTCTTCGTAATGAATTTTAATATTTTATTAACTTTTTTACTTCAAATGGTTTCCTAAGAAATTAATTCATTAATATATTTCTAAATTTCTTGATAATATTTTTAGACCTAAGACAACCGTTTATAATGTTCCCAAAGACAATTGTTACCTTACTCTTCCATACCTCGGTCTTGTTAGTGACAAGACTGAAAAAGACCTGTTTCCAGCCCTGAAATTTTTTTTCAAAAATTAATTTTAAATTTGTTTTGGTAAATTCTTCCACTCTAGGATCTTACTTTCGTTTTAAGGATAGATTCCCTCCCCTTTTGTGCTCGTCATGCCTATATAAATTTGATTGTTCGCACTGGAAGGGAAAGTCTTACATTGGCAGTACCATTCGGTTACTTCAATTCGGCACTGACTAGTATTAAGTAGGTCGTCTCGTACCGGTCATTCTATCAGTAACCCAATGGGATCCATAATATGTGGACATTCGGTTGGATGTGACACCCCTTTTTCACTAGATAATTTTAAGATTTTAAGTGTAAGTAATGACATTAGTAATCTTAGATAACACTGGTCAACAACAATTTTGTCACAAGGGTTTTGATGGGTGTTCTAAGTGTACTTTTTCATGCTGAATCTAAATTTGAAATCAGATTTTTTCTATCAGGCTTAGTTTACTTGTGACGCTATGTTCATTTTTCCTCATTTAGCATGATCACCGGATAAAAAAATAATAACATATTATATATAATTAAGTATATAACAATATTATACTCTCCTTTGGGGAGAAAGTTCTGATAATGCTGGCAGGATAAATTTGGTCGGAGCAGCAGACTGTGCAGGTTGAAACATGTTTGTACCTGTTCAGACATGAGCCTAGTTTCTGTGTGTAGAGCAGCTCCAAGTCAGTCTGCTTGTAAATGTCACAGTGTTAACAGCTAGTGTCTGTTGCTTCTTGTTAATTTTACACCAGTGTTGTATTCATATAGATGTTTTGTAATGCCGCGGAACTGTCTGAATCATCCTAATTCCTTTTGTTATGTATGTGGTGATCTAACTTTAAAATCCCAGAAACGAAACTTTTTTTCTATCAGGCTTAGTTTACTTGTGACGCTATGTTCATTTTTTCCTCATTTAGCATGATCACCGGATAAAAAAATAATAACATATTATATATAATTAAGTATATAACAATATTATAATATAAAACATTATAAAAATAATAAATATAATAATATATTATATTAATTAATATAACTATAATAAAATATTTAATATTAATATATATGTTGTATTAATTTTTCTGTAAAATTAGTACAATTTATTCCTTTGGGGAGAAAGTTCTGATAATGCTGGCAGGATAAATTTGGTCGGAGCAGCAGACTGTGCAGGTTGAAACATGTTTGTACCTGTTCAGACATGAGCCTAGTTTCTGTGTGTAGAGCAGCTCCAAGTCAGTCTGCTTTAAATGTCACAGTGTTAACAGCTATTGTCTGTTGCTTCTTGTTAATTTTACACCAGTGTTGTATTCATATAGATGTTTTGTAATGCCGCGGAACTGTCTGAATCATCCTAATTCCTTTTGTTATGTATGTGGTGATCTAACTTTAAAATCCCAGAAACGTAACTTTACACCATTAGTAAAAAAATGCTATGAACTTTATTTCGGATGTAAAGTAGGCGATCAGGACAAGAGTTGGGCCCCTCACATTTGTTGTGTGACATGTGTACGACTACTTACAGGATGGCTAAACGGTTCACGTCACATGCCATTTGCTATTCCAATGATTTGGAGGGAACCCAAAGATCACACAACAGACTGCTATTTCTGCCTGGTAAATACAAAGGGGATCACTTCAAAACAAAGAGCCTTATGAAATACCCTAATCTACCGTCTGCAATGAGACCAGTTCCCCACAGTGCTCAACTTCCAGTACCAAATCCTCCTGAACATGTAAG
Organism: Bathynomus jamesi; assembly: GCA_023014485.1. Taxonomy (NCBI): domain Eukaryota; kingdom Metazoa; phylum Arthropoda; class Malacostraca; order Isopoda; family Cirolanidae; genus Bathynomus; species Bathynomus jamesi. Next base: position 18,287 of record JAJOZX010003683.1, read on the forward strand.
TTTAAGTGATGAGGAATCAAACGTAGCTGTAGCATATCACGAGGAAAAAGATGAAGACATTTCTGATCCAACATTCCAGGCTACCTGTTCCTCCAATGAACCACATTTACTGTCACAAGGAGATCTAAATGACCTAGTTCGTGATTTGAAATTATCTAAGAAGCAGGCTGAACATTTAGGTTCAAGATTAAAGGGTTGGAATCTACTGCAACGTGACACTAAAGTTTGTTTTTTTTCCGCAGCCGCCATGATGAATTCAAAGAATGGTTCTCCCATGAAGATGGACTTGTGTTTTGTAAAGATGTTAATTCAGTCATGGGGGCTCTTGGTCATGAACATAACGTGGATGAGTGGCGATTGTTCATTGACTCCTCAAAAGTCAACTTGAAAGCAGTCCTTCTTCACAACGGAAATAAATTTCCTTCTGTACCTATTGCACATGCTGCAAACATGAAAGAGTCATACGACAACATGAAGTTGCTTTTAGAAAAGTTTCAGTATCAGAAATATAAGTGGAATATCTGTGGAGATCTGAAGGTCATTGCACTTTTGCTAGGGTTGCAGCTAGGTTACACCAAGTACTGTTGTTTTTTATGTGAGTGGGACAGTAGGGACAAGCAAACCACTACGTTAAGAAGGATTGGCCAAAACGCACCTCACTTGTTCCAGGCAAGAAAATGTTGTGAATAGTTCACTTGTTGACCCTGAGAAAGTGTACCTTCCTCCTTTGCATATCAAGCTTGGACTTATGAAAAACTTTGTTAAAGCGATGGATAAAGCGCAAACAGGATTCACATACTTGAGAAATAAGTTTCCCCGGATCAGTGATGCCAAGATTAAAGAAGGCATTTTTGTAGGCCCTCAGATCAGAGAATTGTTAAGAGATGAGAGATTTGAAGGAGAGTTGAATGAAGTTGAAAAAGCTGCGTGGCAGTTTCAAAAGTGTCTGCACAAATTTTTTGGGAAATCACAAGGCCGAAAACTATCCTGAAATAGTAGGAGATCTTCTTAAGTCTTACCAAGCAATGGGGTGCAATATGTCATTAAAGGTTCATTTCTTGGACTCTCACTTGGACTTTTTTCCGGAAAACCTGGGTGCGGTAAACGACGAACATGGTGAGCGGTTTCATCAGGATATTTATGCCATGGAAAACCGTTACCAAGGCAAATGGAGCCCCAGTATGCTGGATGACTATTGCTGGACTCTTAAGAGAGACATGCCTGAGGCAAAGCACAGCAGAAAATCAAAATAAGCTACTTTTTAAACTACAGGTATGTCTTTTCGATCATATTTTAATAAGTATGTAACTATATGGGTTTTTAAAAATTAAATTGCATGTCACACAAAAACCAGACCTGATAGAGAAATTTTACAAACTTATTTGGATTCAGCACAGAAAATACTATAAGAATAAGGTATTTTCATTCTTGGGACACAAAAAAAATTTTTTTTTGTTGCCCAGTGTAATTATTAGAATCTATTTATATTTTTAAATTTAAGCCGTCTTTAAATAATAACTTTCCTATTTCTTTGAATGTTTAAAGTAAGATTTCTTTCGTAATTTTTTATTTTGTAATTGTTTTAAAATGTTACATATCGTTTGTTTTTCATAATTTTATAATTTACCCTGAAGATGATAGTTGTATCTCTTGAAACGTCGGATTTATATTAAAGTCATGCTGTGTGTTGTTTCTTTGGTCTTTCTTTTCACTATACGTTTAAGGTTTCCTAGAAACAAACCTATCATTTCTACATACATATATATTTACATGTATTTATTTTTACCAAAAAATCCTGATAAAAAAACAACTGAAAAGAACATTCCAGAATGTGAATTCATTTACTTTATAAATAATTTCAGTAACAGTTCGGGAACATATAAAATGGACCACATCTTGTTAAAATATCTTTCTCCTTTAATTAGTATTTGTTTAAGGTTTTGCTAATCTCTCTATTTTGTTTACGCTGCACAGATATATATCAATAGTATAGGTTCAAAATTGCCGAGTGCAATTGCATTCAAACACAAACACACACACACACACACACACACACACACACACACACATATATATATATATATATATATATATATATATATATATACACAGTGGCCTAAGGAATACCGATTTGATGTGGCTAAGAAAGTAGGCTTACTATAATTAGTGAATTAAATTGAAATTAATAATTAAGGGTTGCCAGCTTGGGCCTACAGCCCAAACAAACAATATTTAATAAGGAGAGAGAAATTACTTTGTTGTTTTGTGTTTAATTAGGAAAATAAATCAATTACTTGTTCACAGTGATTACCAGTTCAATAACGATATTTACATTGATTAACAATTACATAACTTCATTTATACTATGCTAATGATGACTGATTCTTAGCAATAAGAAATGATTATACAGTCTAATTGTTAAGTAAATACACTGATTCAGGTAGGCTAGTGAAATATGCAGAAGTGAACACAGAATAAATAATGAAGCCTATTGATAACTGAAATAATGCAAGTATGGTTGGTACAGTAAATGGATTAGGTCGTTAAGAATGAATACAATAACAGAGTGATACAAAATTACGGTACTGGTACAACACTTGAATAGGCCTACTGCGGTCTTAACGAGAGAGTTAGTTTGAAACGGTAATGAAGCCACTTTTAGGGCCTACGCGATTAGGCAGAGCTTGTGGAAGTACGACGTAACAAAACACTGTAGGCCGAATGAGGACCGACAAGAGGCTTACCGCGACGCTGGATAACTCTGGAGACTGAAAACCTACGCGAAGGATTGACCGTATTGCGTTTCGCTGTAAATGACTTTGGAGACTGTAGAGGGCCTACGTGAAGGAGGATGTGCTGAGGGCCTGTTGAGATACTTGTTGAACGGGCGCCGATCGAATTGTGGTGAAGGATGAGTGAAACCAGGACCAGAAGGATGACGCCGGTAGAGTGATGTTTGCTTCCAGCGGGATGAAATTGTAGAGGGCCTTACTTGATGATAGATTTCGTGTATGCTCGACCGGAGCCTTGAAGGAACAGCGGATCGCTCTTCGGCGAAGGCCGGAGAGCGGGTGGCGTGACGACTGGTGCTACTGACGAAGGTGCAGAGAGTGAGACGTGACGACCAAAACGGGAAAATGGCAAGTGAGAGTGATTTGAGAAAGAAACTATAGTTTATAGTCCTTGGTGACGTCCTCTGGTGGTCGTTTCGGGAACTACCACAAAATCTGTGTTTTATGTGTGGGCCTGTTTCATGCCCACGTGTATAGCTTTTGTTTTCATTCCATGATGTTTGACATTGGTGAGGAAAGGAATTTCTGGTCGCTCTCTCTCTCTCTCTCTCTCTCTCTCTCTCTCTCTCTCTCTATATATATATATATATATATATATATATATCGTAAAGAACGACGCTTGTATAGGAGATATTCCGCGCAAGACGAGAGAGAGAGAACGAAACAAATGAAAAAATGAGGTAACCACCCGGGAATCGAACCCGGGATCTTCCGATTGCTGGTCAGATGCGATACCATTACACCATGGGCCTCACTCTTCCAAATGCCGTAATTCTTCTACATACTCGCAGAATCCAATGCCCCAAGGGGGCACCTTCCGCATGCCGTAACATTATATACATTCAACTGCAAAGAACACGCAGTATAAATAACGTAAAGAACGACGCTTGTATAGGAGATATTCCGAATATCCTATACAAGCGTCGTTCTTTACGTTATTTATACTGCGTGTTCTTTGCAGTTGAATGTATATATATATAATATATATATATATATATAATGTTTGAATGAGGACTGATAAGGGTAAACAGAGTCTGATTAGGATAAAATTAAAAAGTAGGCGTGGTCTAATTATAAACGTGTATGGTACATGTCTGTAATGAGTCATGCCATCGTGAATCATGCCGAAGATCCTCTGTATGGGGGGGAGTGATAAGAAAAGGAATACAATTTGCACAAGTGTCCAAAGTAGGGAAGACAAATGACAAAAGGTTGAAGGGTTCAGGGAAATGAGGGAAGGGTATGGGGTAAGCAAACGATAAATTAAAAATAAAATTAAAACAAATCAATTTCTTGTATACGACGTTTGTTCAAAAAGTATCAGGACAGGGTATTTATTTTAGAACAAGGTCACGCTTGGAGTTGTAAATGTGCTAAACATGTCTCTACATGTCGAGACAAGTTGACTGATAGGGTTGCACTTCATTGTGCAGCGTCAGTCCATTTTCGCGGCGATTTCTTACGATGTCGGAGAGTTACTTGTTTTTTTTTACTGTGAAGGTGTTGTGCACCATGAATATGCTCCACAGAGACAAACAATCAACAAGGAATTTTACAATGAAGTTTTGAGACATCTACGTGAAGCATTTCGGAGGAAAAGGCCGCAAAAGTGAGAGTCCGGAGACTGAATGCTTCATCACGATAACGCTCCCTCTCACTCGTCGCAACTTGTCCAGCAATTTTTGGCCAAAAACGCTACCCTCGAAGTACAGCAGCCCCCATATTCGCCGGATTTGGCTCCATGCGAATTTTTTGTTTCCTAAGCTCAAACAAACCCTGCAAGGACACTATCGATGATGTTGAGATCATGAAAAAAAATTCGAGAGCAGCTTTTGGCCATTCCAAAAAATGTTTTCAACAGTGTCAGCATCGATGGGCAAAGTGTGTATATCAGAAGGAGCGTACTTTGAGCAGCCCAAGCCCCAAACCCTGAAAGTACCATATTCTATCTATAATCGCATCAATCCGGATACTTTTTCAACAAACCTCGTGTATATATACAGTGTGTGTGGTGTATATATATATATATATACATATATATATAAATAACCGGCTCTCTCCGTGGTACGGGCAAGGTCAAGATGTTAACAGAGAGAGGGTTATTACTTTAGCACTCCTGCATGCAGAAATAGTTTACTCTTCGTATTCCTACAATCGCGAAGTACTGTGTGGGCCCGTGTTTTTCTTTTATCCCAGTTATCAAAGTCCAAAGAGTAGAAAATAAACACAACGGCTTACAAGATTTTTAATTTGAATATAGGCGAGATAAATATAATGGATTAGCATGTATTGTTTTTATTATTATTATTAGCTCCCTGTTCTATATAAAAGAAACAAGTTTCATAAAGATAAAATGTTACTTTATCTTCATTGTAAGATATGGAATAAGTTGAGACCCCTTCTAGGACGCCCTCTCGTCCGTTCGAGTTCCCAAACTTATATGAATCAATTGCAGTCTACCGATCTTTCTCTCTAACGGTCATCAGACTTTAAATTGATACGCAATCTTCCAATTCTCGAAAGCAATTACCGTTAACGGACCGAAACCCATTTCAGCCCGGAAACCCTCCTCCATGGATCTGCCTTAAGGGCGCTGATCCCCTTCTTATATAGTCAAAGGAACGGAACCTGGCTACGCCACAACACAAGCGGTTGACGTCACCTGAGAGCATTGTTTCCCAAGTGAAATCAAAGCAACAATCTGCGTCACTGCGCGTGACTTCCGTTCGGAAGGAAACGCGTCATACATATCTTTGGAAATATGGAATGAATGAAATTTCATAACATAATAGACATCAGGGCGCGGCTTTACTTCGATTATAAATTATAGCATAACCACATTTAAAGAGATTTTTACCCATAGAATAGTAAATAGCTGGAATAGTTGCCGGTAGAAGTATGGTAATTAGTAGCACGTCTATAAACATGTTTAAAAATCGATTAGACGCATATGTTGATATATTGGGTATAGTTTAAGGTAGTAAAATTAAGGGTGGATAAGATAGATTTTGATTCTCTTTTCATTAAAGATCACAATAACCAGACTAGAGGTCATAGTATGAAATTATTTAAACCAAGAGTACAACAAATTTAAGAAAACATAGTTTTACAAGTGTTTGTGGGATATAGGGAGGCAGCATCTTGGGTTAGGGGATACTCTCTGTCCTTACACACCCATTTAAAGAGATACTCTGCCGAGCGGTGGCCCCATAGTACTGTGAGGTATTGAAAAACACATGATCTTCACTTGCCCCACAAACACCTTTAAATGGGAGACCCAAAATGGGTGCACACACATTTCTAAGTTACTGTACAGATTTTACAGCCACACCTACACTTTCCCTCCTAAGTATATATATTGTAATGTATATGGTTGTAAATTGTGACATGGTCCACAATTGATATGGACCGTGACTTATTTTTCGATGACAAGGTACTGGTATTGATGGATACCGTAATGAAATTGACTGGATTCTTTGGATCTGATATATGCATGTCGGTTATAAATAGATATAGAGTGTAACATATTTGTGGATAGTAATTAGTCTATTATGATTTGATCCTCTGGATCCAGAGATTCTATCTTTAGTTTTAAATTTATAATTATTTAGTTTTAAATTGATAATTATTTAGTTTTGTAAAAATTGGTTGTTGCCAATGTACAGGCAGTTTTTACATAGTGGAACCGCCTCGATGGGCCGACGTGGCCCCTAGTGTGCCCACTATAAAAATTTCTTATGTCTTATGTTCCATGTGGTTCGGAACCCACGTAAAATTGTAGGTCCATCCGCCACACGGAGGACATGCACAATACTCAATACGAACACAGTTAGGTAGACCAGCCATGAGTGGATCCCGAGGTCTTTGTTGGTCTGAAAAATTATAACAACAATAACAATATATATATATATACTGTTTATATATGTATATATATATACATACTGTGTGTACACACACACACACATACATATATACATATATATATATATATATATATATATATATATATATATATATATATATATACTGTGTATGTCTGTGTGTATATATATATGCTGCAAACCTACAAGGAAAAAGAAAACGATTCCAAGGCCTTTCGTGTAGTTCAGAGCTACACCTCTCAGGGAATTCCCTGACGAGGTATAGCTCTGAATACATGAAAGGTTCATTCATTTCACGTGTTTAATTGTGAAATTCATCCCATATATATATATATATGTCTCTCTATATATATCAGTAGTGATCAGTATTTACTTGTGAACAGACGTGTTTTATCGAGTGTCCAGTGTTACCAAGTGAATAAGTGGTTTTCGTTCAAGTGTCTTTAAAAAAAAAATATAGTGTTTCGTGCATTCTTAGCTAAATTGCTTCGTGTTACTAATCATTCATTAACGAATATATTTCATTTATTGAATTTATTCATTACTATATTACTTGACTAAACCAAGGCTAGGCTAGTGCCTTGTTTGTTCCAGAATCATTACTACACGAGGTTTCATAAGGTTGAAATTCCCTTCGTTTGCCTTTGTTGTTTTTAAAATTATCAGAAACGCGGTTTCTTAAGGTTCACTTTCTCTTCACATTCTACCTGACCTCCCGAAGGGTCACCCACCGTGGGATAAAAGGAATTAAGTCGGTCGAACAGCGGTCAGATAAGTTTCATTTAATACTTTTTCTTTAACACATCTTTCGTCAGTAGCTTAATTATATATTAATTTAGCATAAAATTGTGTTACAAGAACCTGTTTCTGCGTTTCAAGAACATTTTTGCCTGTTTCCGCAGGTGACGGCACAATACAATAAGCACGCGGTAGACCTACGTTGTAATTTATTAATTTCCAAACTCTCGTTTTTTTTGTTAGTGTTTAACTAATTAAAAGCATGGCACCACCGTCAAGTACTTGCAGTCGTTGTGAAGGGAAATTTGCCGCTTACACATTTACAATGGCTAATAATAATGAACAGTTATCTGCAGGTGGTGCTCAAGCATGGAAGTCCTGAGGAACGAGTTAGAACGTGAGAGGGAGGCCAGGGTGAGGCTTGAAGAAAGCGTGATGCTCCTGACGACAAAATTAGAATCCCTTGAGACTCCAGTTACGACCCCTCCTGCCTCAGTTTCTACTAATGATATAAATAGTATTAATAGCCCTCTCTCATCTCCTAGTTCCCAACCCTTCGTGCGAGTGCATAATGGAGCCCCATTTAGAAAGCCTAAGACATGTCTACCAGTAATAACAAGCAATAAGTTTTCTGTTTTAGGTTTCGAAGATGCTGATGAACCGCAAATACGACTCGTTGGCGATTCTATTGTTCGAGAGCAGCTCGAGGAATTTTGTGGGAGAAACCCTCGTCGTAGGCGCCGTTACTGTTACCCTGGTGCAAGGGTGGAGGATATAACTAATAGTGTTGACCATTTTACAGACGGTACCGTCGAGGACACAACTTATGTTATTCATGTCGGTACTAATAACGTTTTAAATTCTAGATTGGAAGAATTGCTGGTTAGGTACAGGGACTTACGAGAGCGACTAAAGGAAAAAACTAATAAGATTGTCTTAACAGGTATACTTCCTCGAATTATCCAACGTAACGATTTCTACAGCAAGGCGACCTACATTAACAATAACCTAAAGTCTCTTTGCCAACACGAAGGAGTGCATTTTGCGAACTTTTGGAACAGTTTCTACGGCAGGAGGGACTTGTTCCTCGAAGATGGACTTCATCCTAATGACGTTGGAGCTGCGCGTTTAGGAAGACTATTTCATAATACTGGCTATTCTTTTTAGGCTGCCGTAACTCAACGGTCCCAGCGTAAATTCCACAAATTTCCCTGCGCTCGCGAAGGTGTCGCAGTTACAAACAATTTGAAGGTTCTTTCCCTAAATGCTCGTAGCCTACGAAATAAAATAAACGATTTTTTTTCTTTTATTGCTTGTAAAGACTATGATGTAATTGCGACCAGTGAATCGTGGCTTAGCAGTGAAACACATGACTTTGCAGGGGAGTATCAAATTAAAGGTTATAGACTTTTTGTTAAAAACAGAATAGGTATGCGAGGAGGCGGTGTTATGTTGTATATCAAAGATAATATTGCGAACGTTATAGAAGTAAAGCACACAATTCCAGAACCGATAGATTCGACTATAGCAGAACTTAAATTGAACGATTTCAAACATGTTGTAGCGGTTATATTATAGGCGGGAAATTATAGGCGGGAAATTATAGGCCAATCAGTTTAACGTCTGTTGTAGGTAAGCTACTGGAATCAATAATTACGGATCGTATAGTCGAACATTTAGAATTGCATAAACTTGTTAGAAATACGGAGCACGGTTTTAGGCGAAACCAATTTTGCTTAACTAATCTTTTAGAATTTTTTCAAAGCGTGGTTGACGTTTACGATAGACATCGGGCGGTTGTTGTAGTGTATTTAGATTTTCAAAAAGCGTTTGACACCGTGCCGCACAAAAGACTCATTGAAAAAACTAAGGCTCACGGAATCAAGGGGGGTAGTAATAAATTGGATAGAAGAGTGGTTGCGATATAGGAAACAGAGGGTGGTCGTTGATGGAGTGGAGTCGTGTTGGGCTAATGTAGCCAGTGGCATTCCTCAGGTTTCTGTATTGGGCCCCTTGGTTTTTCTTATATATATTAACGATTTAGATGTCGGCCTAGTCAGTGCAGTTTCAAAGTTTGCGGATGACACGAAGCTGGGTGGTAGGGCGATTAATGGCGAAGATAGAGGTAAAATCTAGGAAGATCTGAATAAAATTGTTCATTTGTCAGTCTCATGGCAAATGAGATTTAACGTCGATAAATGCAAAATTTTGCATATAGGTTCGCATAACGGTAATTTTGCGTATAGTATGTCCTGGGAAAGAGTTAAGAAGCGTAGAGCAGGAAAAAGATGTAGGAGTTATAGTCACTGGTGATTTAAAAGTATCGAAACAAAGTACAGCAGCGGTCAATAAGGCGAACAAAGTGTTAGGTTTTATAGCTCGGAATTTTGATTACAAATTCCGCGATATTATAGTTCCTCTTTATAAATCATTAGTTAGACCCCATTTGGAGTACGCAGTCCAATTTTGGAATCCGCATATGCGCAAAGATATAGACAAAATCGAAAGAGTTCAAAGACGAGCAACAAAGATGATTCCGTCGCTTATGTCGAAGTCGTACGAGTATACGCTTAAGGAGTTAAAATTGACTACACTCGAGACTAGGAGGCTAAGGGGTGATCTAAACCACGTTTTCAAAATTATGAATGGGTTCGATAACGTAGATAGATATAGCTTTTTTGAAATATCTCAGTATAATAGGACTAGAAAAAACGGGTGTAAGTTGACAAGTAGAAGGTTCGAGAAAACAGTTGCCAAAAACTTTTTTACGCATAGAATAGTAAATAGCTGGAATAGTTTGCCGGTAGAAGTAATTAGTAGCACGTCTATAAACATGTTTAAAAATCGATTAGACGCGCATGTTGATAGAAAGGGTATAGTTTAAGGTAGTAAAATTAAGGCTTTGTGGGGATAGATCCCACAGCTCAACACAAGTGTTGTGGGATATAGGGAGGCAGCATCTTGGGTTAGGGGATACTCTCTGTCCTTACACACCCCATTTAAAGAGATTCCTCCGCCGAGCGGTGCCCCGCATAGTACTGTGAGGTATTGAAAAACTCATGATCTTCACTTGCCCCACAAACACCTTAAAATGGGAGACCCCTAATGGGTGCACCCACATTTTTACATTATTGTACAGTCTTTACAGCCACACTTACACTTTTCCTCCTAAGTAAATATATTGTAAGGTATATGGTTGTAAATTTTGACTTAGTCCGCAATTGATATGGACCGTGACTTATTTTTGGTTGGCAAGGTACTGGTATTGATGGATACCGTAATGAAATTGACTGGGTTCCTTCGTTCTGATATATTTGCATATCTGTTATAAATAGATATAGAGTGTAACATATTTGTGGATAGTAGTCTATTATGACTTGATCCTCTGGATCCAGAGATTCTATGTTTAGTTTTAAATTGATAATTAATTAGTTTTAAATTAATAATTATTTAATTTTGTAAAAATTGGTCGTTGCCAATGTACATGCAGTTTTTTCATAAATTTCATATGTTCTTGTGTACAATACTTTGTGGATTCTTACATGTCCCCTGATGATCATGATTACATACATAATTACTTTCATGTAAATACGTCCACATGTATTCTTGTTACTTTATCTTTTAATTATTTCACTTCTCGCAAGATAATCGTTCATGCTTACACAAGTGTTCGAATTCCGTTGACCAGGCAAAAACGAGAGCTTCTGAGGTGAAAATCTCCTCTTGCTTGCTTCTAATTTATAAAACATTATTATGTGTGTTACGTTATATATATATATATATATATATATATATATATATATATATACCGTCTGCGCCCATATACTTTGTTATACTCCTAACATCCTAATTGTCTATAAATATGAAACACTAAAAAAAAAAAAGATAGTCAACTGTTCAATTGTAATTAACTGTACTACTTTAATATAATGTAATTGATGTACCTTAAACAAACTATACAGTAATTAACGATAATAATTTAATATAATGTAATTAATGTACTTTAACGAAACTATAGTTAACGATAATAATTTAAGATAATCTAAATAATGTACTTTAATGAAACTGTAATTAACGATAATAAGCGAATGTGAATTAATTGTTAATTATAAACATAGATGTAATAAACCAAAATTACACTCAGTCAGTGATGTACTTGGGATTGTACTCAATGTATGACCCGACATTGTGTCGCCATTTAGGAATGTACACTCGGCGATATTATTATTATTTTTTTATTATTATTTTTTCATTGAGATAAATTTTGGAGTTGCTTCCTATTTTGCCAAATAATTGGTGACTTTTTCTTTTCGAAATTTCTTAATCATTTTTTTAGATTTAGCTTCATAATGAATCCTGATTGCATACAAAACGCGAACATTGAAAGATTCATTCTCTCTTCGTTATAAAACAAGGAAGTCTCGCCTTGCCTAAGCATTTAATTGTAAATCTTAAACCTTTAATTTTTGCTCATATGTATATCTTAGTATAGAGATGCATAGTTCAATTTCAACTTTTAATTAACTTGGCAGACCCGTTAAACATCAGATCTGAAAATACGCTGTTTAAGATAAAAATATGGCTTCCTCATCCTATATCCTGTTATCTATTTAACCATTGCCACAACAAAAAAATTACTTTCTTTTCAAATATTGTGCAAAAATAATACAGCCTTTTCAACATTTAATAATAATGATGTTAGCAGAATATGGGTATATAAGCCCACAAAATTTCTTCCATGTTCATTCTGATTATTCTGACTATTCTGACCAGATTGATCTAACTTAGAGGCGGAAATTTACTTGTAACATTTTAGCAGTAAATTACAGTAAGAAAAAGTCTTTATCTTCTCCTTCAAGCCGTGCTCCCTTCAGAGAACTTAGTTATTAAAATCTCCCGATACGTTACAAGAAGAATCAGGGAAACCTCAAAGAGTTTAATAAGCCTCCCAGAATCCTCCAAGCCACTATAGAAGAACTCGGAGAGTAGTATAGAAGAAACTACCACAAGTAACAAATCCGTTGCTGCCACCTAAACAGAACCCCTGTCGACTTCGAACCAACCCAGGCTATATACAAAGGTGTTAACAGACGTGTTTTATCGAGTGTCCAGTGTTATCAATTGAATAAGTGGTTTTCGTTGAAGTGTTTTAAAAAAAATAGTGTTCGGTGAATTCTTAACTAAATTACTTCGTGTTACTAATCATTCATTAACGAATATATTTCATTTATTGACGTTATTCAGTACTATATTATTTGATCAAACCAAGGCTACTGGACGTGGCTTGCCTTGTTTGTTTTTCAAATCTATCAGAAAACAAGGAGTCATAAGGTTCAGTTTCCCTTCCTTCGAGAGGTCAGGTAGAATGTGGTCACACACCGTGGGAAAAAAAGGAAAAAAGTCGGTCGAATCGCGGACAGATAAGTATTATAAATACTCTCTTTTACAGATCTTTCGTCGGTAGCTTAATTATATATTCATTTAGTATAAATCTGTGTTACAAGAACCTGTTTCTGCGATCCAAGAACGCGGTAGACCTACGTTGTAATTTATTAATTTCCAAACGCTCGTTTTTTGTTTTTTTGTTTTTTAACTAATTAAAAGCATGACACCCCCGTCAAATACTTGCAGTCGCTGTGAAGGGAAATTTGCCGCTTACGTGTTTACAATGGCTAATAATAATGAACAGTTAGTTTGCAGGTGGTGCTCAAGCATGGAAGTCCTGAGGAACGAGTTAGAACGTGAGAGGGAGGCCAGGGTGAGGCTTGAAGAAAGCGTAATGCTCCTAACAGCAAAATTAAAATCCCTTGAGACTCCAGTTACGACCCCTCCTGCCTCAGTTTCTACTAATAATATAAACAGTACTAATAGCCCTCTCTCTTCCACTAGTTCCCAACCCTTCGTTCGAGTGCGTAATGGAGCCTCAATGAGAAAACCTAAGACATGTCTACCAGTAATAACAAACAATAAGTTTTCTGTTTTAGGTTTCGATGATGCTGATGAACCAGAAATACGACTCGTTGGCGATTCCATTGTTCGAGAGCAGCTCGCGGAATTCTGTGGGAGAAACCCTCGTCGTAGGCGCCGTTACTGCTACCCTGGTGCAAGGGTGGAAGATATAACTAATAGTGTTGACCACATTACAGACGGTACCTCCGAGGACACAACGTGTTATTCATGTCGGTACTAATACGTTTTAAATTCTAGATCGGAAGAACTGCTTGGTAGGTACAGGGAATTACAAGAGCGATTAAGGAAAAAACTAAGAAGATTGTCTTAACAGGCATACTTCCTCGAATTATCCAACGTAACGATTTCTACAACAGGAGACCTATATTACAAATAACCTTAAGTCTCTTTGCCAACAGGGAGTGCATTTTGCGAATTTTTGGAACAGTTTCTACGCAGGAGGGACTTGTTCCTCGAAGATGGACTTCATCTTAATGACGTTGGAGCTGCGCGTTTAGGAAGACTATTTCATATACTGTCTCTTCTTTTCAGGCTGCCGTAACTCGAACGGTCACAGCGTAAATTCCACAAGTTTCCCCTGCGCTCGCGAAGATGTCGCAATTACAAACAATTTGAAGGTTCTATCCTTAAATGCTCGTAGCCTACGAAGTAAATAAACGAATTTTTTCTTTAATTGCTTGTAAAGACTATGATGTAATTGCGATAACTGAATCGTGGCATAGCAGTGAAACACGTGACTTTGTAGGGGAGTATCAAATTAAAGGTTATAGCTTTTTGTTAAAAACAGAATAGGTAGGCGACGAGGCGGTGTTATGTTGCATATCAAAGATAATATTGCAAACGTTATAGAAGTAAAGCACACAATTCCAGAACCAATAGATTCGACTACAGCAGAACTTAAATTGAACGATTTCAAACTTCTTGTTGCGGTTATATATACGCATCCTAATCAAACAGCTGATACGGACGAAGCGTTATATCGTGAACTAAAGAGAATAATCGGTAGTGAGCAGGCTTTAGTTATGGGTGACTTTAATTGCGCCAACGTGAATTACGATACAGTGCAGGGAGACGCGGAAGGTAATCGTTTAGTTAATTTTCTCGAGGATAGCTTTCTTATTCAAAAGGTTGGGGAACCTACGAGGTTCGACAGCATTTTAGATTTAGTAATAACTACAGATGATAGGCTAATTACTGAACTTCAAGTAATAGGAACGTTAAGCAATAGCGATCACAATAAGGTAGAGTTTGTCCTCTCAGTAAGTCACTCGAAACCAACTAACTCGACTAAAATTCCTAACTTCCAGCACGCAGACTTTTATAAATTTCGAAATAAATTGTCACACGTCAATTGGGAAAACGTAATGGTGAACTCTAACGCAAAACTAATGTGGGAATCGTTCGAAACAGTATTTAGGACTATAAATGAGGAATGTGTACCGTACAAAATTAAGCGTGCGAAAGTAAACAACAAGCCCTTGTGGTTAGAAACAACTACATATCTCTAAGGCGTGAAGCGAAAAGTATAATAAAAAAGTTCAAGCGCGAATTTGAAATCTCCATAGCTCGTGACGGTAAAGAAAACCCCAAGCGATTCTTTCAATACGTCAACAATAGAAATCCAGTAAAAAGTGTCTTGGGGCCGGTGAAAAATGTTAACGGAGATCTAGTTTCTGAAAACAAGGAAATGGCTACCTTGCTAAACCAATTTTTTACGTCAGTTTTTACTATAGAAGATGTAACGAATATCCCTACGGTCATAGACATATACCCTTTGATAATGTTAATATTTTGGATAATATTGTGATTAGTGAAAGGGAGGTAATGCGCTATATTGATAAAATAAAAACGCGTAAATCACCGGGGTCGGATTCCATATATCCCATACAACTAAAAGACTTAAAAAATAGCATTTTTGTGCCGCTAACAAAGATTTTTAATGCATCTATTTCTGATGGGTGCGTATCAGATAATTTCAAGTTAGCAAACGTAACACCTATCTTTAAGAAAGGCGATAAAGGTGCGGCGGGAAATTATAGGCCAATCAGTTTAACGTCTGTTGTATGTAAGCTACTGAAATCAATAATTAGAATAATTAGGGATCGTATAGTCGAACACTTAGAATTGCACAACTTAGTTAGAATTACGCAGCACGGTTTAAGGCGAAACAAATCTTCGTTAACTAATCTTTTAGAATTTTTTCAAAGCGTGCTTGACGTTTACGATAGTCATCGGGCGGTTGATGTAGTGTATTTAGATTTTCAAAAGGCGTTTGACACCCTACCGCACCAATCACTCATTGAGAAAACTAAGGCTCATGGAATCAGGGGTGTAGTATTAAATTGGATAGAAGAGTGGTTGCGATATAGGAAACAGAGGGTGGTCGTTGATGGAGCGGAGTCGTGTTGGGCTAATGTAGCGAGTGGCGTTCCTCAGGGTTCTGTATTGGGCCCCTTGTTTTTTCTTATATATATTATCGATTTAGATGTCGGCCTAGTCAGTACAGTTTCAGAGTTTGCGGATGACACGAAGCTGGGTGGTAGGGCGATTAATGGCGAAGATAGAGGTAAAATCTAGAAGATCTGAATAAAATTGTTCATTGGTCAGTCTCATGGCAAATGAGATTTAACGTCGATAAATGCAAAATTTTGCATATAGTTCGCGTAACGGTGATTTTGCGTATAGTATGTCAGGGAAAGAGTTAAGAAGCGTAGAGCAGGAAAAAGATGTAGGAGTTATAGTCACTGGTGATTTAAAAGTATCGAAACAAAGTTAGCAGCGGTCAATAAGGCGACAAAGTGTTAGGTTTTATAGCTCGGAATTTTGATTACAAATCCCGCGATATTATAGTTCCTCTTTATAAATCATTAGTTAGACCCCATTTGGAGTACGCGTCCAATTTTGGAATCCGCATATGCGCAAAGATATAGACAAAATCGAAAGAGTTCAAAGACGAGCAACTAAGATGATTCCGTCGCTTAGGTCAAAGTCGTACGAGGATAGGCTTAAGGAGTTAAAATTGACTACACTCGAGACTAGGAGGCTAAGGGGTGATCTAATCCAGGTTTTCAAAATTATGAATGGGTTCGATAACGTAGATAGAGATAGCTTTTTCGAAATATCTCAATATAATAGGACTAGAAATAACGGGTGTAAGTTGACAAGTAGAAGGTTCGAGACAGTTGCCAAAAACTTTTTTACGCATAGAATAGTAAATAGCTGGAATAGTTTGCCGGTAGAAGTAATTAGTAGCACGTCTATAAACATGTTTAAAAATCGATTAGACGCATATGTTGATAGATTGGGTATAGTTTAAGGTAGTAAAATTAAGGCTTGTGGTGATAGATCCCACAGCTCAACACAAGTGTTGTGGATATAGGGAGGCAGCATCTTGGGTTAGGGGATACTCTCTGTCCTTACACACCCCATTTAAAGAGATTCCTCTGCCGAGCGGTGCCCCCATAGTACTGTGAGGTATTGAAAAACTCATGATCTTCACTTGCCCCACAAACACCTTTAAATGGGAGACCCAAATGGGTGCACCACATTTCTACATTACTGTACAGTCTTTACAGCCACACTACACTTTTCCTCCTAAGTAATATATTGTAATGTATATGGTTGTAAATTTTGACTTGGTCCGCAATCGATATGGACCGTGACTTATTTTTGTTGGCAAGGTACTGGTATTGATGGATACCGTAATGAAATTGACTGGTTCTTTGGATCTGATATATTTGCATGTCGGTTATAAATAGATATAGAGTGTAACATATTTGTGGATAGTAGTCTATTATGACTTGATCCTCTGGATCCAGAGATTCTATCTTTAGTTTTAAATCGATAATTAATTAGTTTTAAATTGATAATTATTTAGTTTTGTAAAAACTGGTCGTTGCCAATGTACATTGTGATCGCTATTGCTTAACGGTTCTATTACATGAAGATCAGTAATTAGCCTATCATCCGTAGTTATTACTAAATCTAAAATACTGTCCAACCTTGTAGGTTCCCCAACCTTTTGAATAAGAATGCTATCCTCGAGAAAATTATCTAAACGATTACCTTCCTCGTCTCCCCGCATTGTATCGTAATTCACGTTGGCGCAATTAAAGTCACCCATAACTAAAGCCTGCTCACTACCGATTATTCTCTTTAGTTCACGATATAACGCTTCGTCCGTATCAGCTGTTTGATTAGGGGGCCTATATATAACCGCAACAAGAAGTTTGAAATCGTTCAATTTAAGTTCTGCTATAGTCGAATCTATCGGTTCTTGAATTGTGTGCTTTACTTCTATAACGTTCGCAATATTATCTTTAATATACAACATAACACCGCCTTCTCGCATACCTATTCTGTTTTTAACAAAAAGTCTATAACCTTTAATTTGATACTCCCCTACAAAGTCACGTGTTTCAGTGCTAAGCCACGTTTCAGTTATCGCAAATATATCATAGTCTTTGGAAGCAGTTAAAGAAAAAATTTCGTTTATTTTATTTCGTAGGCTATGAGCATTTAAGGATAGAACCTTCAAATTGTTTGTAATTGCGACACCTTCGCGAGCGCACGGGAAATTTGTGGAATTTACGCTGGGACCGTTCTAGAATTTAAAACGTTATTAGTACCGACATGAATAACATACGTTGTGTCCTCGGAGGTACCGTCTGTAAAATGGTCAACACTATTAGTTATATCCTCCACCCTTGCACGAGGGTAGCAGTAACGGCGCCTACGACGAGGGTTTCTCCCACAGAATTTATCGAGCTGCCCTCAAACAATGGAATCGCCAACGAGTTGTATTTCCGGTTCATCAGCATCATCGAAACCTAAAACAGAAAACTTATTTGTTATTACTGGTAGACATGTCTTAGGTTTTCTCAATGGGGCTCCATTAGTCACTCGAACGAAGGGTTGGGAACTAATCGAAGAGAGAGGGCTATTAATATTATTTATATTATTAGTAGAAACTGAGGCAGGAGGGGTCGTAACTGGAGTCTCAAGGGATTATAATTTTGCCGTCAGGAGCATCACGCTTTCTTCACGCTTTCTTCAAGCCTTATTCTGGCCTCCTTCTCACGTTCTAACTCGTTCCTCAGCACTTCCATACTTGTGCACCACCTGCAACCTAACTGTTCATTATTATTAGCCATTGTGAACGCGTAAGCGTCAAATTTCCCTTCACAGCCACTGCAAGTACTTGACGGGGGTGCTGTGCTTTAAATTAGTTAAACAACAACAACAAAAACGAGCGTTTGGAAATTAATAAATCACAACGTAGGTCTACCGCGTTCTTGAAATGCAGAAACAGTTTCTTGTAACACAAATTTATACTAAATGAATATAGAATTAAGCTACCGACAAAAGATCTATAAAAGAAGTATTTATAATACTTATCTGTCCGCGATTCGACCCGAATAGATATATATATATGTATATATACTGTGTGTGTATATATATATATATATATATATATATATATATATATATATATTTATGTTATACACAAGCCACTTGATTCCCCATAATACCCCATGTTTTGTCTTAAATGTTTAAAACAGCTATTGACATAAATTTCGATTGTCCTCATCGACTCGTGCGACGCTCCCCCCCCTTTTTTCTTTCTTCTCTTTTTTCCTTAAATGCTTGACAGCGCATCAACAGGACGCAAACCCCTAAGTTGCACTCTCCCTCACCAATTAGTCTCCGTTGATTGGGCACGCCTCAGCGCGCCTTGGACTCTGACTTAGTAGGGATGGAGTACGTAAACAGATACGGGGAAAAAACTCGTTAGAAGATATCTTGCGTTTCGTCGGGAATGAGTGATAGGCCGGTTGGCGATCTGGTAATTCTCCGAGTAGGCCTTTCACAGGGTTTGCTCCTTAAAGATTAAATATGAGTTTTATTGAGTGAGATTTGAGTTTTGAGACATTGAGTTAACTTAAACTACTGCGAGGGATGTAGTGGATGGGCAACGTTATAACTTAAATTATTTAATTAATGTTAAGACTAGTTTAAGAAAAAACCTGAACTTAATCGTATTATATTTCGAATTTGAGATTGAACTTGTAGCCAAATGTGACTTCAATTTATTGATTAAAAGCTATTCAAACAAACTATTTCATTATCAAATAAACACTAAAATCGGGGGTACAGAAGTAAGCGGAGGATAAAGAATTCACGCAGAGGGTCACTAACTTAAAGAAAGATTTATTATAACTTCAATTTACTCATCGAGCCTTTGCAGTGCAGTGACCTTCAAGAAACAAACAATTTGTAATAAAGGTCCGTCTCCCTGACAACGGACATTTTTATTACAAACTGGTGTCAGAAGTGGGATCTTCCCTTTCTGATAACCCCCCTAAAAACCTAAGTGAAAAAGGAAAAAAGTTATCTCCAAGTGTTTATATGAGGGCTACCAGCTCGCAACAGACAGAGGCGAACGACAACGTGAGGGTCACCCGATCGAGAACCGCTGCGTGGGCTGCTGCTGCTCAGGCCAAGTCGACATCGCAACTTGCTACTGGACACCAAGCGGCAGGAGGAGTATACTTTCCCACGAACGCGGAAAGAAAGGTAAGCGACTCATCTTGTGTTGCGAGAGGTTTCAGAGGATGAGTGGAGAGGCTCCCTATAGCGGGCAGTTCCCCTAAATTAACCCCATCAAACGTTCATTGCTTTCCCCAAAATTTTGATATAAATAGAGTACCTTTCCTTCCAATCGGTTCCCCTAGACTCGAGTTTGAGAACAATCCGGATCCAACCCTGTTTGTAACAAATTTTAGAGATTCAACTTCGGTCGAGTTTTGGCCCATCTCATTCGAGAACATGCCTCTTGGCCAAGAAGAAATCAGTCCCAACCATGTATCAGCAACCACTCCCTATCCATTTCCCTCATCCCTATGTTTCCCCTTTCTATCCAATGCATCATCACTTGTATTCCCCTAATGCAGGCTTCCCCGATCCACACGTTAATACGGTCCCTGATAACACTAGAAATGCACCCAAGTTCCATCCCAATAATGCCTGGTATAATCACGTTCGATGTTTTCTATGTGAGGAGAGGGGACACAAAGCTAGTCAGTGCCCCCTGATTGAAGGAGTAAAAGGGTGTGTGAAAGGAATGAGAGCTATAGGCGAGAGAATGAAAGAAATTATCGGAGGGAATGGACTCCAGGAAGAGGCCGACGGTACGAAGACCACGAAAGAAGAGGAAGTAGGTACTCCTCCCCTTCCGAATATTCGAGAAGACGGAACTTCTCGCCGTATGAGAGAAACAGAGATAACTATGGCAACCCCAGATACGATAACAGGTGTGAGGGTAACCCCAGATACAACAACAGGTATGAGGTTAGCCCCAGATACGATAACAGGTATGAAGGTAACCCCAGATACGACAACAGGTATGAGGGTAACCCCAGATACGACAACAGGTACGAGAATCGGTACCGCTCTCCGTCGCCCTATGAAAACGAAGAAGAGACTATTCCCTTTACGACAGAAACTACTCCCCTTACGACAGAAGAAACGGAGGTTACCCTCCCCCAACAGGAATGGAGGCAGGTATCCCGCCAGAAGAACAGACCGAAGTCCGTCACCCTATCGGAGATACGACCAGGAGAGGGAAACCAACCGCAGAAGACGCCCCGAGAAAGAGCGGGAGAAAGGAGGGCGAAGAAATTCCCCGTGGCCCCGGAGGAATGACTCATCAAACGAAAGGGACACCTCCCCCCGTCGAGCATCATTTAAGGAGGAGAAAGAGGCAAAACACAAAACAAAAGAACTTGAATTGAAGCCGATATTGGTAAGGAGAAAAGAAGACGAAAGCATGAACCGGGATAGAAGAAACGCGAGTGAGAAAATGAACATGAATGAATGGAATGAGAAAGAGAGGACAACATGCAAGAATGAGGAAGTGAAAGAGATGAATGAAATGTATGAAAGGAATGAAAGACGCAGTTTAAGTAATGATACGAAAGAGAAGTGTTTAAATGCCCATGAAACGAGTGATATGGAAAGTACATATACGCTGCGAGAGACGGAGCGTGTCTGCAGAGTGATTTGACTTTGAGAGTGGAGTCTGCATTAGGCAGACCTGAAAACGAGGGCGAGGAAAGGACAGAAAGTGAACTTGACTTTGAGGTAAGGCCTCAGTCGAAGAACACAGACGCGGTAAGAATGATAACGGAGTGTACGAGAAAAATGTATGAAATGTTCGAATTAAGCGAGAAAGAAATGGAAGGAATGCAAGACTTAAAATCTGAACGCTCGATGGATGATAGTGTGATAGATGAGAACACGATAGACCGAAGGGAAATTGATCCCCCAACGGAAGCACAATGGGTAAATGGAGTATATTGTGTTCATGTGACGTGAGTATGAGACATAACGTGACGAAGAATGACTCGTGTTTGTATTGTGGGAACGGAAGTAGTTTGAATCCGGCGAACAAAAATGTAAATTGCGAAAATGAATTAAAACGAGTGAGGACAATATCGTGATAATGGACGCGGATGGATTGGCTATACGGGAAATGACTAATTTCAGTGAAAGAGGCATGAATGAAGTAGCTCCCTCGTATAAATGCCCCGGAGAAGCGACCCGGGTTAAGATGAACGAAAGTAGTGTGATGGAAAATACAGAGAGAAAAATAATGAAGGTAAACGGTCCCATGGTATCCCTTGAACTTTTGAACTCAGGGGCCGATGTCTGTCTCGCAAGGGAGGGCCAATTGACACTGTTGAATTTCGACCCCAAGTCGAAATTACGAGTCATAGTTGTAAAGCTGTGAATGACGAAGTCCTAACCACCACGGGACAGATAAAAATGAAAATAAGCGCTGAGCAAAAATGTATAGAACCGCAATTGGTTTGCGCGAACGAAGGAGAGAATGTCTCCGTTATCGTGCGAAATGAATCTGCTCATGATAGAGCTAAAGTTAAGAAAGCAGGAATAAAGCTGGCTGGAGAGAATTTACGATACTGCGAGTGTGAAGAAAGAGATCCTGTAGCCCACCGAACGAATGCTCCTCCAACAGCGAAGAAATGCAGCAAGAAGTAAGTGAAAGAGAAGTTAATCGACTTATAAGCCGGGAGCGTACATTATTCGAAGACGAAATTTCAGAGGAAATTGATGACGGAGAAATGATGAGTGACCCTCGTTACCCCCTGATTTTGTAAAAAATCCTAAATTAGACCCAGAAGAAAGGAGGAGATAAAAAACTCTCTTAAGGACTATATTGAACAAAAGAAGAGAAAATTAAACGAGACTGAAATTGCAACCGAAGAAGAAGAAACAAACGAGATGAATTACGTACGCCAGAAGAATAAACCCAATTATATGGACGAAACGAAAAGGAAAAAAGAGATAACCAATGAACCGCATCGCTTCCGCAGTCGGTACAAGGAAACGGACGGCCTGTGGTCGCACGCTGGTCGACCGCCGGAAGTAATTTAAAGGCCCTGATTGCTGGTCTAGAAGATGAACTTATCGGCTAACGTTTAGAAGGCGATCGAACGCGTAAACAAGACACGCACACGAATTAACCAGAGGTAACAAATGGGTTAAACTCTTCCCCGAAACAATCAAGAAAGATGTTCTTTCCTTTTAACAAATCTTTTATCATTTAATATATAATCAAATTAATCCCCCCCCCTCGGAAATTTGACTGAAAGGCATGATTCCTGTTTGGAGTTAATAAGGTTCATATAACTGGTGGCCGGTATATTCCCCACGGTATATTTCCCCACGGTAAATTCCACCATGTATATTGCACCGAGGGTAAATTCCTCCACGATAAATTCCACCGCGGAAAATTCCCCCTGATTTTTTTTATTAGTTTCAACTTTGAATATATCTATAAAATATATCTATAAGAAAAAATCTATAAAATATAACTATAAAAAATATATCTATAAAATATAACTATAAAAAATAATTTAATAATAATTTAGTCAAAAGTTGGCAAATGGCAACCCTGCACGGTGAGTCTACATTTGACCTTGATTTCTTTTATTATTTAGTTTCAACTTTGAACCCTTAGACCATGGCTGCTGCGTTTATTACAACCGAGAAGAACAAACGCAAATTGTGCGATGAAGAAAATCACATCTACGAAAACACTCAGACAACAGCACCAAAACAAAAACTTATTGGCGTTGTGAGCATTTTTATAAAGGCTGCCGAGAAGAGTGCATACAACTTACAATTGCAATGAACCAGAAATAATTCATTCGACGGAAGCCATAATCACTCGGTAAGCAGTGCGCAAGTTAAAGCTCGAAAGGCAGTTAGTTTAATTAAGAATGAAGTAAAGAAAACTGGTACGGTGTCTACACGGGAAGTAATTGCTAGTGCTGTGCAATCGCTCGATGAGGAAGCAAAGTCAAAGATGCAAGACTTACCCGGACTTTCACGTAACATCATAACTGGAGGCAGCGAGCTTCAGGAATTCCAGCTCTTCCAACTTGTCGGTCAGGGTTTGAAATTCCAGATTCTGTTAAATACTTAGAAGATGGCTCCTTGTTCTTAGCTTTTGATAGTGGTGTTGAAGACGCAGACAGAATTTTAGTTTTTGCCTCGGAAACTGGCTTGAAAGACCTTGAAAACTCTCAAAATTGGGCTTGTGATGGGACGTTTAAAATAGCTCCAAGCTTGTGGACCCAGCTAGTCACACTGCATATCTGTATTGGAGGGTCATGTGTACCACGCGTATTTGCCTTGCTTCCAGACAAGAAAGAGGTTTCATATCGTCGGCTATTTTCTGCTGTACGTGACCTTATACCAAATAGTATACTTCAAGTTGTATCATGGACTTTGAAAAAGCACTCCATAATTCATTTACATCTATATTTCCGTTTTCTGAAATCGCTGGATGCCTTTTTCATCTCGGGCAATCCTGTTGGCGAAAGATCTCCGAACTGGGTGAGCGTACGAAATATAATCATGATGAAAATTTTCAAATTAAAATTAAATCATTTAAGCCCTAGCGTTTTTTGCCGATTGAAGATGTTATCGACGCATTTGAAAATTGTCAAATGATGATAACATTCCTGCAGAGTTTATCTTGTATTTTGAAACTACATTATTGGCAGCGTGAGAGGGCGGGTGCGCGTCGGAGAAGAGATACCCCACTGTTTCCTATTCAAGTGTGGAATCATTACGACCGCGTATTAATGGACTTACCAAGATCGAATAACTCTGTGGAAGGGTTCCACAATGCTAACGGTCATCAGTAACTTCGACACACCCAAATTTGTGGAGACTTTGCTCAGCTGTTAGAGCAGAAGAAGGAATAAGCCAGACAAAAAATTGCCCACATCGACGAGGAGATCCCCCAAAGAAGAAAAAAGCCTATCAAATTGTTGACGCACGATTGAAGAGGCTAGTTGAAAATTACAAAAAGGAAAACTTACTGCAATTTTTAAGAAACATTGCACGCAATTTGTCGTAAAGATTCTTCAATAAATATTTCTTACTTAATTTTTAACTTGTTTTATGTGAAAATAAATTTCCCATTTTTTATTTTTTTAACTTACCTAATTTAACTTACTTAATTTTTAACCTGTTTTATGTGAAAATAAATTTCCCATTTTTTATTTTTTTAACTTACGTAATTTTAATTAAAATACCAATGGTGGAATTTACCTTTGGTTAAATTTTCCATAGGGGGAATTTTCCGAGGTGGAATTTACCGTGGAGGAATTTGCCCTCGGTGCAATATCCATGGTGGAATTTTTCAGGTTATTTACTGCATATCGTTTCTAAAATGTTTTATATTATATTTCACATTCTAATATCGTGGCGTCTGACTCAGAAGTTTAATGGGAAAATAGTCATGAGTAAGAGATTGGCGTGAATGCCTAGGTCGGAAATTCTTTGAGCTTAAGGGAATCGAGTGGAAAAATTTATAAAAAAGAATTCATTAAGATTTCGAGAGCAGGAATTTTCTTATTTATCATTGCTCATATAAAATATTTTTTGCTTTGTCTTAACGAAATTGCTCCTGAATTTAGTCATGCTCCCCGTCCTCTTAACCTTCTGCGTGATGCAAGTTGGGGCGCAGGCCCTCTCAAATCATGGAGTCCCTTTCCAACCAATGGGCTCCCTAATTCTGCAAGGCCCCACGTACACTTTCAGCGCACGTCTCAGTCTGAAGCTCAACTATCGAAATCTGCTGATCCTGAACCGCCCCACGATTTCGAGATCACTTACATAGTAAACTCCTCGTTTACGAAAGAAGCCTTACACCACTTCAATGCTTCCTTGTCACGAGGAATAGATCTCCGGGATATGACTCGATACCTCCGATGAGTCACCCTCAAGAAGTCAGACGAAGGAACTACCTCCTTCGTCTCCTACTCCACCCTCACCCTTGGTTTCGTATTGGGAATCGCAGTCATCGGAATTGCGACCTGAAAGAAATGCTGTCGCCGCCAAGATCCTCCACTGGTACCAACTGCCAGGTTTGAAATCCCGGCATCGGGCCCCCTGGAAGCTCAGGTGGCCAGATCGCCAACACCCCAAAGAAGCCCCCTCATCAATTTCGCTTTTCACCGACGAGCCCAGGTTCCATCAGAAGATTGCCCTCGGCAATTCAGTCATATCGTACGCCAGAATCAGCACCTAACTTTGGCTACGAGGAAATGGGCTATTCCCGTAATTAAGACGTGAACCATGTCCCCAATTTAAACCTTTAATGTCTTTCCCCCTTTTCCAATATACTTACGTTAAAAAACAAGTGAGATTAGCTTAATTTAATTGATTAGATTTAGTGGTAAAATTGAATTAATTAATTAATAATTTCATTCAGTAATTGGTGCTTGACTAACTGATAATTAGTGGTGTGTTTAATTTAATTAAATACGTAATATTTTCCTTCAGTGAACAGTGCTTAATGAATAAATAATTAGCAATAAGTGTTCGATTTACGAGCCTTACTGAAATGACCTCTCTTTATGCAACTTTTAAGTTTCTCCGTCTGTGTATTTCAAGTTTTCTCCCTGCTATATCGCTTTCCTTTATTTATTTTAAAAGCATATTAACTCATAAAATCATTATGATATCATTTTGTGTCATAAAGCGAGATTGCGAAAGTTGTCTCTCGAAAGCAACTTTCTGTAAATAGAGATCGAATGCTGACCAACTTGTTTTTGCGCTGACGATGCGGGTGAAGCGCTTGCATTCGAACTAATTGCTGACCGTACCTGATAACTAAATTATACTGCAAAATATAAATTCATATAATTTCATTCAGTTAACTAATAATGTAGGCCCTCGTAAGGTAGGCTTTCGCCTTTCGGTTTAGTATGCAAAGTTTCAGTACACAGTGTTCTCGCGTCATGTAAAATTAATTTAGTTATCCCTTTCCACCCCTAATTAAGAAAAATTAATCAGCTTCACCCAGTAAATATCTTGTTCACGATGTTACAATGAAATAAATGGGAGCAGATAAGCAACATTAAAGGCTGCTCGGTTCTGAGCCATTAATTGGGCGAAGGGTATTGCCCTTATACAACCTTCAGCAATTAGAAGTCGCCCCACATAATATAAACCCTCCTACTGTGTATTTCTTTTCTAAAACCTACCCTTTCCTCTACTTATATATTAATTATAAGGCGAGTCAATACACATTTCATTTTTCCCAGACATAAGTTACGAGGCAAACATTTCAGCGCCTGCGATAGATATTCTCACGACTATAGGACTATAGGGCAACTTTTGAAGAGTGCCCGTAGACCCTCAAAAAGAGTTAAAAGTATTTATTCTGCAAATGTAATTTTCAGAATAAATCCGTATATGTCGTTTGACTCACGGTATTTATTATGTAAATTTAATTTTTATCTTATTGATTTGACAACATTCAATTTATTTATAAATAGTAAGCAAGCTTAACTAGGTTAATGTTCGATTGAATTTCTCATATTTTCATTGTAACTACGAGTTCTAACGTATCTGGATAGACCTAAGTAAACTAAATTCGTGTTTTGAGAATTGCCTCTCCACTACGAATCATTTCCTTTCACGGAGCATTTATCTTTCCATATTCACGGACCATTGAAGTCCTTCGTTCGGCCTCAAGTTCCCTCGGAGATTCAATACTTTTTTTTTTGCTTTTTTTGGAAGGGACGAATTTGTTATACACAAGCCACTTGATTCCCCATAATACCCCATGTTTTATCTTAAATGTTTAAAACAGCCCTTGAGATAAACCTCGAGTGTCCTCATCGACTCGTGCGACGCTCCCCCCCCTTTTTTCTTTCTTCTCTTTTTTTTTCTTAAATGCTTGAACAGCGCATCAACAGGACGCAAACCCCTAAGTTGCGCTCTCCCCCACCAATTAGTCTCCGTTGATTGGGCGCGCCTCGGCGCGCCTTGGACTCTGACGTAGTAGGGATGGAGTACGTAAACAGATACGGGGAAAAAACCCTTTAGAAGATATCTTCCGCTTCGTCGGGAATGAGTGATAGGCCGGGTGGCGATCTGGTAATTCTCCGAATAGGCCTTTGAGAGGGTTTGCTCGTTAAAGATTAAATTTGAGAGTTTCATTGAGTGAGATTTGAGTTTTGAGACATTGAGTTTGAGAGAATAGAGAGTTTATGAGGAAATATTGAGAACCGTTAACCTAAACCACTGCGAGGGATGTAGTAGATGTGCAACGTTATAAAATAAATTATTTAATTAATGTTAAGACTAGTTTAAGAAAAACCTGAACTTAATCGTATTACAGTATATTTCGAATTTGAGATTGAACTTCTAGCGAAATGTGACTTCAATTTATTGATTAAAAGCTATTCAAACAAACTACTTCATTATCAAATACACACTAAAATCGGGGATACAGAAGAAAGCGGAGGATAAAGAATTCACGCAGGGGGTCACTAACTTAAAGAAAGATTTATTATAACTTCAATTTACTCATCCAGCCTTTGCAGTGACCTTCGAGAAACAAACAATTTGTAATAAGGGTCCGTCTCCCAGACAACGGACTTTTTATTACATATATATATATATATATATATATATATATATATATATATATATATATATACTGTGCATATATGTATATATGTATATGTACAGTGTATATATATATATATATATATATATATATATATATATATATATATATTATATAATATATGTATATATACTGTGTATATATATATGTATATATATACTGTGTGTATATATATAATGTGTGTGTATATATATATATACTCTGTGTGTGTATATATATATATGTGTGTGTATATATATACTGTATATATGTATAAATATGTATATATACTGTGTGTGTATATATATATATGTACCAGTGATGTAGTCGAGACCACCAAGTCCGAGACTGAGACCGAGACCGAGACCTGATCCTGTGAGACCAAGATCGAGATCGAGACCGAGATCAAAGGTTCGAGATCGAGATCTACCTTCCGAGATCGAGACCCTTAAAATTCGAGACCGAGATCGAGATCGAGACCAAGCTCATGCCCTTTCAATTTGTTTTACACTACTATGGAAATTAGACTATGTTAAGTATATTCATAAACTAATAACTACTTTCTCAGATGTACTGTGTTGAATGCAAAAAGTGTAGCCTATAAATTAACAAATGAATATATATATATACGTACTTTTTATTTATTTACTTCTTTTATATCTGCTACAGAAGGTTTATTGAACGTACCCACTACCCAGTTTGACTTGTGCATTTATTTAAAGCATGATAGGTGCTCATTACACTTAAGGAACATCAGCATGCTCAGAAGATCTTCTGAAGTTCGACTTCTGTGGGGCCTCATTATTATGCCTCCATGGCTAAATACACGCTCAATTGGAGCACTAGAGGCAGGCACTGTTAAAACAGTCATGGCAATATTGGCCAGTGATGGGAATTTATCCCTTTTCTGGCGACAAAACTTTATTGGAGAGCAGTTGTCTAAAATATGAGATTCATCGATCTCTAAAAGGTACCGCCGCAACTGTTCCCTGCGGTTCAAAATCTTCCCAGTTTCAACGTTCTTCTGCTTGGACCGATAGCTTTGATATTTTGCCATTAGTCTCGGAACTTTGGTTTGACTCTGTTTTATTTCGTCATCGCTGCTGTGAGAATGAGGGCTGTCTCTCTGTATCTGCTCATTCTACGTGCTTAAATTTCCTGTATAGCATTTTTCCAACACCATTTCTATGAAAAATAAATTGACATATCGGTACTATAAACAGAGGCATGGCAATTAGCATAAGGTCTAATAATATATATATATATATATATATATATATATATATATATATATATATATATATCAGTGGCGACTCGTGGTATAAATGTATGGGGGTGCGATTTCATAAAATTTATAATTTTTAGAATTCTAGTACATAAACAATCACATGGTGCTTCCGTACGGTACTTATATGTCAAAAGAAGCCATAAATTTGTATTAAAAAAATATTTTAATAAAATATAAAAATAATTGTTGAATATCTTAAAATTAATATATTTTTTATCTGTTAAATTAATATTTATCGTTTCAAGCAAGGGGGAGCGACCGCTCCATCGCTCCATCCACTCAGCCCAAAGAGATCTATAATGAATTTTAATGATAAAAAATATACCGGTATATTGAATTCTATGATAATTTTAAAAATTTATAATGAACTTATAACATACCTTTTATTTCCTCTTTAAGTTCTACTTTAACATCTTTATCAGCTCGTACTTCAATGTCCACCCACTGTAGACCAAACTGTGGGTCAAGTAATGTTGCAATTGGATAGATGCTATTGGCAAATGGCAAGGGAACTTCATCAGCACCGTCCTTTTCAGCCATCTTGTATGTGACGAATACCCCTTCACAAACTTTCATAAACATTCTGAATTGTGTCTGTTCAACCAAGCCACCATCATGAATATGCCATTAACATGTATTTTTCATTACGGTCTAGAGAGGTCTCGAAAGGTCTCGGGGAGAAAAACCGAGACCGCATCTGTCGAGACCGAGATCGAGACCGAGATCTAAATAGCGGAGACCGAGATCGAGATCTGCAAATTGGGTCTCGAGATCGGTCTCGAGACCGAGACCGATCTCGAGACCTACATCACTGATACGTACTATGTGTATATATATATACACTGTGTGAGTATATATATAGTGTGTATATATATATATATATATACTGTGTGTGTGTGTGTGTGTGTGTATATATATATATATATATATATATATACAGGGTGGGCGGAAAGTAGCTCCCTATTTTGGATTGGTAAAAAAATACGTATATTATCCATTTATTTCAGAAGAAATAATATGAAAAGGTAGGCATACATGGTAGGTTTTCTCTAAAATTCAATGTGGGCTCCAACTCTTTCCACCAGCTTCTGGAGCCGCCCAGGAATGGCGTCCACTGACTTTAGCAGGAACTCCGGCGGGATGGAGGACATGACTTCCCGAATTCGGTCCTCCAGTTCTTCCAATGTCCTCGGTTTGGTGCGGTAGACTTCTTCCTTTACCCACCCCCAAAGAAAGAAGTCGCACGGTGTCAAGTCGGGGCTCCTGGCTGGCCATTGATGTGGACCACGACGACCTATCCAACGCCCAGGGAAGTGGGCATCCAGCCACTCACGGACAACAAGAGCGAAGTGCGGAGGGGCGCCATCTTGCATAAATATCAGATCGTCGATGTTCTCCCATGTGCTGACAACCGGCCAGACCTCGTTTCGCAACATAGCAAGGTACCGCTCAGCATTCATGGTGTTGCGCAGAAGGAACGGGCCCACAACCTGATCTGAGGTCATACCACACCACACCGTTACACTGAACCGATTCTGCCGTTTTTCAGCGGTAACCATGGGATCCTCTCCTGCCCAGTAGTGGCAATTGTGGCGGTTGACAAAGCCTCCGACGTGGAACACCGCCTCGTCGCTCCAGAGGATGTTGCGGAAGAGATGGGGCCAGTCTTCATGCCAAGCCAGCATGATTTCCCCGAACTCCATGCGAATGTCGCAGTCCTCGTCCGAGAGAGATTGGCAGTAATGCGGCTTCCACGCACGCCAGTTCAGCTCCTTCTTCAGCACAGTTCGCACTGAGTAGCGGGAGAGTCCACTTTCCCGAGCTGCCTGGCGAGTTGACTTTCGTGGACTCCGTGCGAACATTTCCTGAACTGCCTGCACCGTCTCCTGGGCCCTGGATGTCGAAGGGCGACCACATCTTCGAACATCTGCCACAGACCCCGTGGTCATGAGCTTCGAGTGGCAGTTCTTGATTGTTTTCGGGTCCACTTGGGCACGTGGTCCGTGAATGGCCCGCCACCATCTTTGAACTCGAACGACAGATTGCCAAACTTCGTACCGTGCCGCCAACTGGGCACGCTCCTGCAGTGTTAAACGCTCAGCCATGTTACCCTTCAATCTGAAATGAAAAAAAAAAATGAACGTTACAATTGTACTACTTTAGAGAACACAAAGAGAACACTTTAGAGAAAAAAAGATTACCGTTACAATTGTACACTTTAGAGAACACACCATAACAATATAACAATACAATCACAATTTATACATAATTATATGTAATTTAAATTAGGGAGCTACTTTCCGCCCACCCTGTATATATATATATATTATATATATATATATATATATATATATATAAGAACATAACATATGAAAATACGTTATGAAATATTTATAGTGGGCACACTAGGGGCCACTTCGGCCCAGCGAGGTGGCTCCACTATGTAAAAACGGCCTGTACATTGGCAACAAATAATTTTTACAAAACTAAATAATTATCAATTTAAAACGAATTAATTATCAATTTAAATCTAAAGATAGAATCTCTTGATCCAGAGGATCAAGTCATAATAGACTACTATCCTGAAATATGTTACACTCTATATCTATTTATAACCGATATGCAAATATATAAGATCCAAAAAATCCAGTCAATTTCATAGGGTATTCATCAATACCAGTACCTTGCCAACCAAAAATAAGTGAGGGTCCATATCAATTGCGGACCAAGTCACAATTTACAACCATATACATTACAATATATATAATTAGGAGGAAAGGTGTACGTGTGTCTGTAAAGACTGTACAGTAATGTAGAAATGTCTGTGCACCCATTATTGTTCTCCCATTTAAAGGTATTTGTGTGGCAAGTGAAGATCATGAGTTTTTCAATACCTCACAGTACTATGGGGGCACCGCTCGGCAGAGGAATCTCTTTAAATGGGGTGTGTAAGGACAGACAGTATCCCCTAACCCAAGATGCTGCCTCCCTATATCCCACAACACTTGTAAAACTATGTTTTCTTAAATTTATTTTACATCTTCGCTTAAATAATTTCATACTATGACCTCTAGTTTGGTTATTGTGATCCTTAATGAAAAGAGAATCAAAATCTATCTTATCCAACCCTTAATTTTACTACATTAGGCTATACCCAATCTATCAACATATGCGTCTAATCGATTTTTAAACATGTTTATAGACGTGCTACTAATTACTTCTACCGGCAAACTATTCCAGCTATTTACTATTCTATGCGTAAAAAAGTTTTTGCCAACTGCTGTCTCGAACCTTCTACTTGTCAACTTACACCCATTATTTCTAGTACTATTATATTGAGATATTTCGAAAAAGCAATCGTTATCTACGTTATCGAACCCATTCATAATTTTGAAAACCTGGATTAGATCACCCCTTAGCCTCCTAGTCTCGAGTTTAGTCAATTTTAACTCCTTAAGCCTATCCTCGTACGACTTTGACCTAAGCGACGGAATCATCTTAGTTGCTCGTCTTTGAACTCTTTCGATTTTGTCTATATCTTTTCGCATATGCAGATTCCAAAATTGGATCGCGTACTCCAAATAGGGTCTAACTAATGATTTATAAAGAGGGACTATAATATCGCGCGATTTTTACTCAAAATTCCGAGCTATAAAACCTAACACTTTGTTCGCTTTATTTACCGCTGCTGTACTTTGTTTCGCTACTTTTAAATCACCAGTGACTATAACTCCTAAATCCTTTTCTTGCTCTACGCTTATCAACTCTTTCCCTGACATACTATACGCAAAATTACCGTTACGCGAACCTATATGTAAAATTTTGCACTTATCGACGTTAAATCTCATTTGCCATGTGACTGACCAATCAACGATTTTATTCAGATCATTCTGGATTTTACCTCTATCTTCGTTATTAATCGCCCTACCACCCAGCTTCGTTTCATCCGCAAACTTTGAAACTGTACTGACTAGAGCGACATCTAAATACTTAATATATATAAGAAAAAGCAAGGGGCCCAATACAGAACCCTGAGGAAGCCACTCGCTACATTAGCCCAACACGACTCCGCTCCATCAACGACCACCCTTTGTTTCCTACCTCGCAACCACTCTTCTAGCCAATTTATTACCACACCCCTGATTCCATGAGCCTTAGTTTTTTCAATGAGTCTTTTGTGCGGTACGGTGTCAAACGCTTTTTGAAAATCTAAATACAATACATTAACCGCCCGATGACTATCGTAAACGTCAACCACGCTTTGAAAAAATTCTAAAAGATTAGTTAAGCAAGATTTGTTTCGCCTAAAACCATGCTGGTATTTCTAACTAAGTTATGCAATTCTAAGTGTTCGACTATACGATCCTTAAATATTGAATCCAGTAGCTTAACTACAAAAGACGTTAAACTGATTCGCCTATAATTTCCCGCCACATCTTTACCCCCCTTTCTTTAAGATAAGTGTTACGTTTGCTAACTTGAAATTTTCTGGTACGCACCCCTCAGAAATAGACGCATTAAAAATCTTTGTTCGCGGCAAAACAATGCTATCTTTTAATTCTTTTAGTTGTATGGGATATATGGAATCCGGCCCCGGTGATTTACGCGTTTTCATTTTATCAATATAGCGCATTACCCCCACCCCCCCTTCATTAACCACAATATTATCCAAAATATCACCATTTTCAAAGGGTATTATGTCTATGATCGTAGGAATATTCGTCACATCTTCTATAGTAAAATCTGATGTAAAGAATTCGTTTAGCAAGGTAGCCATTTCATTGTTTTCAGAAACTAGATCTCCATTAACATTTTTCAACGGCCCAAGACAGTAATTATTGGATTTCTGTTGTTGCCGTAGTGAAACAATCGCTTGGGGTTTTCTTAACCTTCACGAGCTATGGAGATTTCAAATTCGCACTTGGACTTTTTTATTACACTTTTCGCTTCACGCCCTTAGAGATATGTAGTTGTTTCGTAACCACAAATTGTCTTTATCGCACTACAAAAGACGTTAAACTGATTCGCCTATAATTTCCCGCCACATCTTTACCCCCCTTTCTTTAAGATAAGTGTTACGTTTGCTAACTTGAAATTTTCTGGTACGCACCCCTCAGAAATAGACGCATTAAAAATCTTTGTTCGCGGCAAAACAATGCTATCTTTTAATTCTTTTAGTTGTATGGGATATATGGAATCCGGCCCCGGTGATTTACGCGTTTTCATTTTATCAATATAGCGCATTACCCCCACTCCCCCTTCATTAACCACAATATTATCCAAAATATCACCATTTTCAAAGGGTATTATGTCTATGATCGTAGGAATATTCGTCACATCTTCTATAGTAAAATCTGATGTAAAGAATTCGTTTAGCAAGGTAGCCATTTCATTGTTTTCAGAAACTAGATCTCCATTAACATTTTTCAACGGCCCAAGACAGTAATTATTGGATTTCTGTTGTTGCCGTAGTGAAACAATCGCTTGGGGTTTTCTTAACCTTCACGAGCTATGGAGATTTCAAATTCGCACTTGGACTTTTTTATTACACTTTTCGCTTCACGCCCTTAGAGATATGTAGTTGTTTCGTAACCACAAATTGTCTTTATCGCACTTATGTAGCCTATAAGCCCTATCTCTACTCTTTATAATATCTCCTACTCTAGAAGTAAACCACAAGGGCTTGTTATTTACTTTTGCGCGCTTAATTTTTTATGGTACACATTCCTCATTTATAGTCCTAAATACATGTTTCAAACGATTCCTACATTAGTTTTGCGTTGGAGTTCCCCATTACTTTTTCCCATTTGACGTGTGACAATTTATTTCGAAATTTACTAAAATCTGCGTGTTGGAAGTTAGGAATTTTAGTCGAGTTAGCTGTTTTTGAGTGACTTACTGAGAGGACAAACTCTACCATATTGTGATCTCTATTGCTTAACGGTTCTATTACTTGAATATCAGTAATTAGCCTATCATCCGTAGTTATTACTAAATCTAAAATACTGTCCAACCTCGTAGGTTCCCCAACCTTTTGAATAAGAAAGCTATCCTCGAGAAAATTAACTAAACGATTACCTACCTCGTCTCCCTGCATTGTATCGTAATTCACGTTGGCGCAATTAAAGTCACCCATAACTAAAGCCTGCTCACTACCTATTATTCTCTTTAGTTCACGATATAACGCTTCGTCCGTATCAGCTGTTTGATTAGGGGACCTATATATATCCGCAACAAGAAGGGAAATGTCTGCTTTACTTCAATAACGTATATATATATATATATATATATATATATATATATATATATATATATATATATATACTGTATATATCTCTATTTATTGTATATATATATATATGTATGGATATCTATATATTGTATATATATATACTGTACGCATATCTATATATTGCATATATATATATATATATATATATATATATTGTGTATATACATATATATATATACGGTATATAATATATATATACACACAATATACGTATACACACAGTATATATGTGTTTCCTTGTGAACAAACGTGTTTTATCGAGTGTCCAGTGTTACCAATTGCATAAGTGGTTTTCGTTGAAGTCTTTAAAAAAAGTGTTTCGTTCATTCTTAACTAAATTCCTTCGTGTTACTAATCATTCTCTAACGAATATATTTCATTTATTGATTTACTGTATTATTTTATCAAACCAAGGCTAGTGCACGTGGCTTACCTTGTTTTTTTTTCCGAATCTATTACTAAACGAGGTTTCATAAGGTTGAAATTCCCTTGTTTTCCTTGTTTGCTTTTCGATTCTATTGAAAACGAGATTTCATAAGGTTGAATTTCCCTTGTTTTCCTTTTTTCTTTTTCAAATCTACTAGAAAACGAGGTTTCATAAGGTTCATTTTCCCTTCCTACGGGGGATCAGGTAGAGTGTGGTCACCCACCGTGGGAAAAAGGAAAAACGGAAAAAATGTCGGTCGAATAGTAGACAGATAAGTTTTATTAATACTTTTTCTTTTACAGATCGTTCGTCGGTAGCTTAATTAAGTATATATTGATTTAGTATAAATTTGTGTTTCAAGAACCTGTTTCTGCGTTTGAAGAACATTTTTACGGGCTTGCGCAGGTGACAGCACAATAAGCACGCGGTAGACCTACGTTGTATTTATTAATTTCCAAACGCTCGTTATTTGTGTTTTTTTTTTTAATTAATTAAGAGCATGGCACCCCAGTCAAGTACTTGCAGTCGCTGTGAAGGGAAATTTGACGCTTACGCGTTTACAATTGCTAATAATAATGAACAGTTAGTTTGCAGGTGGTGCTCAAGCATGGAAGTCCTGAGAAACGAATAAGAACGTGAGAGGGATGCCAGAGTGAGGCTTGAAGAAAGCGTAATGCTCCTGACGGCAAAATTAGAATCCCTTGAGACTCCAGTTACGACCCCTCCAGCCTCAGTTTCTACTAATAAAATAAATAGTACTAATAGCCCTCTCTCTTCCACTAGTTCCCAACCATTCGTTCGAGTGCGTAATGGAGACCCATTGAGAAAACCTAAGACTTGTTTACCAGTAATAACAAACAATATGTTTTCTGTTTTAGGTTTCGAAGATGCTGGTGAACCGGAAATACGAATCGTTGGCGATTCCATTGTTCGAGGGCTGCTCGAGAAATTCTGTGGGAGAAACCTTCGTTGTTGTTGTTGTTGTTGTTTAGCCGATCAGCCCACCCTGATCGAGCAAGCCTGGGGCACGCATGTAACCGATCGCCCTCTCCGGAGTGAACCAGAGGTTCAGCGCACTAGTGATGTTGTGTTGTGTTCTATATTGTGCTGGAGCGGTACAGTCTGTCATAATATGTTCAATTGTTTTTGGTCTTTCCTGGCACAGGTGGCAGGTGTCGTATGTGGAGTTGTCTAGTCTGTGTTTGTATGTCCCTAAGTTGGGGTGATGTCCACATCGGAATCGTGCTAAGTTAACTCGTTCTGATCTACTCAGGCTGGTCTCTGACCTGTTAATGGATGGCGGCTTTGCACCTAGGACCGCATTCGGACCGAGTCGTGTCAGTGCTTTGTGGGATAGGTGTGAGTGTATGTGTTTTCTATACTGTGTGATGTCTGTGGGGCGTCGTATAGAATGGAGTATTTGGTTATAATGTCTCTGGTGTTACCTTAATGGTGCGACATGTCGGTGCATGATTGTACATGTAGTGGCAAGGGTGTTGTGGGCTAGTTGTCGCTGCTGCCATGAATTGCGTTCCCCTCATGTCAAAATGTTCCCTAACTTTCAGTATTTTTGTTTCTGAGTGCAGGTGTTCTATTGGTTTTGTTTGAGTGTATCCTGTAATGATACGAAGTGCGTTGTTTTGTATTGTCTGTATGAGATAATGGGTGCCCAGCATGGGCTAGCATAGTCCATAACTGAAAGAATATATTGTTTGTATATGAGTGATGTTGTTTCCTGCTGGTGTCCAAAGTTTGGGCCTGTTAATACCCTAACCGTGTTAAGTCTTGACGTACATTTGTTTTTAATGTCCTGAATGTGGTTTGCAAAAGATAATGATGTGTTCTATATGACCCTAAGTATTTTGATCCTGTGAATGTGTGGAATGTGCTTGTAAGCAAGGTGGTGCTTGATTTTGTGGGTGCTACTTTGAGTCTATTGTGTGTGAGCCAGTCTTGGATACTGTTTATGTATGTTTGTAGGTTATTTGTAGCGGTGTCGATGTTGTTGTGGGTGGATGTTAGAGTGATGTCATCTGCATATGATGATAAGGTAAGCTTATCTATGGGTGTTGGAATGTCATGCATGTATTAGTTGAACAGTGTTGGTGAGAGAAGAGCATTCAGGGACCCCGTTCGGAAAAAGCTTGTTTTTGGATGACTTGCCATTAAATGTGACATGCGAGTATCTTCCTGAAAGATAGTTGCTCAGCCACCTTTTGGTGTTATTGTGCATGTTTGTGTTGAGTATTTTGTTTATGAGAGGGAAGCGTGGATAGCATCAAATGCTTTACTAATGTCTATTGTTGCTAATAGTGTACGTTGAGTTGGTCGTCTGGAGTTGATGCCATCCATGATGTGCTGCGTGAGGTTAGTGAGTAATGTCGTGGTTGAGTGGTGAGGTCTGAATCCATGTTGAGTAGGCGATAGCGGTATGTGTGGGTTGGTGATTTGTAAGATTAGTCTTTCTGTTATTGGAAGGTGTGCGTAGTAAAGTAATGGGTCTATAGGAAGCTGGTTCTGTTGGATATTTGTTTGGTTTGAGTAGTGTAATAATTTTACCTTGTTTCCATAGTCAGGAATAATAGAGTGTTGGTATGAATATATGCTGATATTTGTGAGAGCTAGTATTCCCTGTCAGCCCAAGTGTTTAAGGTGTATGTTAGATATGTTGTCTGGTCCAGTAGCTTTCGAATTCTTAATGTTTTTGATGATGTTGGTGGTCTGGTCTGTATTGAAGGGTGTAATGGTCGTGTCGAGTTTGTAGGTTTTCATGTGTCTGGCTGTTTGTCTGTCTGCGTGTTTCTGGTTGTTGTCTCTGTTTAAGTGACTTATCTTTGCGTAGTGATTAACTAGAATGTTAGCTTGTTGTGTGTATGTTGGGATATTATTTTGGCTGCGACAGATAGCCGCGTGTGAGGTGTGAATGCCGTTGTCAGAGTGGGTAATGCTGTTTATAGTCTTGTAAACTTGGATGTATCTGTGGAGTGGTTTAGCGTTGTTATGAATTCCCTAAATGTTTCTGTTTGTTTTTCTTTGAGTTTGTTGTTTATTTCTGTGTTGAGCTGTTGTATCTGCTGTTTTATGGCTTCTCTGTGTGGTGTTTGTGGGTTATATTTGAGGTTGTTACGTTGCCTTATGAGGTGGGCTATTTCTCTAGTGTAATTTGGGTTGTATTTCCTAATGTTGCCCTCAGTCTGTATTTTGAACTGTTCCCAATCAGCTTTCTTGTAATATCTGTAAGTGTGTCTAAGGCTGTTGGGGTAGGGTGTAGAACGTGTTGTACTGTTGTAATGATGATTGGTAGGTGGTCTGATGACAGTTGTTTTTCTGTTCTCCACTGTGTATGTGTTGCTAGTGAGGGGGAACAGAACGTTATGTCTGGGGAGGAGTTTGAGTATCCTGCTTGATATGGTATGTGTGTATGTTCTTCTGTATTGTTAAGAATGAAGAGGCTGTTTAGTTGTGTGGCTATGTTGGCGCCTCTAGTGTTGCTTTGGTTTTGCAGGTACCAACTAGTGTCTTTAGCGTTGAATTCTCCTCCTAAGATGACATAAGTTAGAGAGGCTAGATTGTGTAACTGTGGATTGTAATTGGCTATCACCTGAGGTGAACTATCTGGTGGGATGTAAATATTGATTAGTGTGGTGTGGTGTTTTGCGCGTGTTTTAATGTTAACTGCCTGTATTTCTATCGTGTTATCTGCTTGGATTGTGTTTGTAATGTTTTGGGTGGCATCAGTGTAGCTAATGCTTTTACGTATGTAAGTGATAAGTCCACCCCCGTCACCCCCAGTACGATCTTGACGGATCGCCGTGAAGTCAGGAATGGTGGGTGTTTTGTGTGTGCGTTTTAGTTTTGTTTCTTGTATAAGTGCTGTGTGAAAGTTTTGTTTGTGTACGAATTCCCTAAGCTGCATGATTTTGTTTGTGAGGCCATTTACGTTGTACTGTAATATATTAATATTATACTTCTGTATGTGTCTCATGGTGCTATTATGCCTATGTCTTTGTGTATGGTGACATGTGTAAGTTGTAGTGGGGCCGGGATTAGTCTTAATGTTGCCGGAGAGTGAGTAGTCCGGGGAGCACACAATTGCTCACCGTAAATGAAAAAATAGCACGCTGAGAATAGGTCCGGCCCCGGGAGCCGATCGGCACTCTGACCGTGCCACGCAACAGGCCGTCGACTTCCAGTCTGGTCAATCGTAGACAGCCCGCTGCACGGAAATTTGAGGAAGTTTGGCCACCAGCGCGTTCATGTTTCGGTTTGACGTCGCCTCTTCTTCGCGTTGACGTGTCCCGCGCTGGAGGATACAGCCACTGTTAGAAGCTTCTTCGTCAGCTGCTAACACTTTTTTCACGTTGTTCTAGCTAAATGTTCAGAGGTTTTTTTATAAACAAATCTGTTTTCTGCTCAAAACGGCTCTTTCTAATTTTAAAATTGATTATTCAAGGAAGGAAGATGTTGACTTCTATTTTGCGGCAACAGTTGATGATATTTATGTTACTTTATTAATTAGTTAAAAAGATTAGGCTCTTCAAGTTATAAAACATTTCTTTCGTAATAATTGATAAATACGAAACACAAAACGTATATGCAAACAGGATGATGATGCTTAGACTACTCAAGTTGATGAAGTTTTCTCTTTCTCATATATTGTATCGACGTAATACTGTAAATATATTTCAAGTTCCTGCATAAATAACTTGTGTTTCACAAATTCTGCCTGCTGGAAATTAGGAATTTTAGTCGAGTTAGCTGGTTTCGAGTGACTTACTGAGAGGACAAACTCTACCATATTGTGATCGCTATTGTGATTAGCCTCTCGTCCGTAGTTATTACTAAATCTAAAATACTGTACAACCTCGTAGGTTCCCCAACCATTTGAATAAGAAAGCTATCCTCGAGAAAATTAATTAAACGATGACCTTCCGCGTCTCCCTGCATTGTATCGTAATTCACGTTGGCGCAATTAAAGTCACCCATAACTAAATCCTGCTCACTACCTATTATTCTCTTCAGTTCACGATATAACGCTTCGTACGTATCAGCTGTTTGATTAGGGGCCTATATATAACCGCAACAAGTAGTTTGAAATCGTCCAATTTAAGTTCTGCTTTCGTCGAAACTATCGGTTCTAGAATTGTGTGCTTTACTTCTGTAACGTTCGCAATATTATCTTTAATATACAACGTAACACCACCTCCTCGCATACCTATTCTGTTTTTAACAAAAAGTCTATAACCTCTAATTTGATACTCCCCTACAGAGTCACGTGTTTCAGTGCTAAGCCACGATTCATTTATCGCAATTAAATCATAGTCCTTACAAGCAATTAAAGAAAAAATTCGTTTATTTTATTTCGTAGGCTCCGAGCATTTAAGGATAGAACTTTCAAATTGTTTTAATTGCGACACCTTCGCGAGCGCAGGGGAAATTTGGGGAAATCACGCTGGGACCGTTCGAGTTACGGCAGCCTGAAAAGTAGAGACAGTATTATGAAATAGTCTTCCTAAACTCGCAGCTCCAACGTCATTAAGATGAAGTCCATCTCCAAGGAACAAGTCCCTCCTGCCGTAGAAACAGTTCCAAAAATTCGCAAAATGCACTCCTTCCTGTTGGCAAAGAGACCTTAGGTTATTGTTAATATAGGTCGCCTTGCTGTAGAAATCGTTACGTTGGATAATTCGAGGAAGTATACCTGTTAAAACAATCTTATTAGTTTTTTCCTTTAGTCGCTTTAGTAAGTCCCTGTACCTAGCCAGCAGTTCTTCCGATCTAGAATTTAAAACATTATTAGTACCGACATGAATAACATAGGTTGTGTCCTCAGTGGTTCCGTCTGTAAAATGGTCAACACTATTAGTTATATCCTCCACCCTTGCACCAGGGTAGCAGTAACGGCGCCTACGACGAGGGTTTCTCCCACAGAATTCCTCGAGTTACCATCGAAAAATGGAATCGCCAACGAGTCGTATTTCCGGTTCATCAGCACCTTCGAAACTAAAACAGAAAATTTATTGTTTGTTATTACTCGTAAACAAGTCTTAGGTTTTCTCAATGGGGCTCCATTACACACTTCAACGAAGGGTTGGGAACTAGGGGAAGAGAGAGGGATATTAGTTCTATTTATATTATTAGCAGAAACTGAGGCAGGAGAGGTCGTAACTGGAGTCTCAAGGGATTCTAATTTTGCCGTCAGGAGCATCACACTTTCATCAAGCCTCATTCTGGCCTCCCTCTCACG
Source organism: Bathynomus jamesi (assembly GCA_023014485.1). Classification (NCBI taxonomy): domain Eukaryota; kingdom Metazoa; phylum Arthropoda; class Malacostraca; order Isopoda; family Cirolanidae; genus Bathynomus; species Bathynomus jamesi. The sequence goes on from JAJOZX010003683.1 coordinate 60,920, forward strand.
TTCTAACTCGTTCCTCAGGACTTCCATGCTTGAGCACCACCTGCAAACTAACTGTTCATTATTATCAGCCATTGTAAACGCGTAAGCGTCAAATTTCCCTTCACAGCGACTGCAAGTACTTGACGGGGGTGCCATGCTCTTAATTAATTAAAAAAAAAAAAACGAGCGTTTTGAAATTAATAAATTACAACGTATGTCTACCGCGTGCTTATTGTGCCGTCACCTGCGCAAGCCCACGAAAATGTTCTTGAAACGCAGAAACAGATTCCTGTAACACAAACTTTTACTAAAGAATATATACTTAATTAAACTACCGACGAAAGATCTGTAAAAGAAAAAGTATTAATAAAACTTATCTCCCTGCTATTCGACCGACTTTTTTCTGTTCGTTTTTCCTTTTTCCAACGATGGGTGACGACACTCTACTTGATCCCCCGTAGAAAGGGAAAATGAACCTTATGAAACCACGTTCTTTAATAGATTCGAAAAACAAACAAGGCAAGCAAGGGAATTTCAACCTTATGAAACCTCGTTTAGTAATAGATTCGGAAAACGAAGAAGGCAAGCCACGTGCACCAGCCTTGGTTTAATCAAATAATATAGTAATGAATAAAGTCAATAGATGAAATATATTCGTTAATGAATGATTAGTAAAATGAAGTAATTTAGTTAAGAATGCACCAAACACTATTTTTTAAAAGTCACTTCAACGAAAACTACTTATTAAATTGGTAACACTGGACACTCGATAAAACACGTATGTCAAAAATGTCCTCCCTCCGACAATCGATGGGGTGTCGGGGGAGGATAAAATTGCAAAGCTGTGGAAAAACCACTACTCTAACATTCTTAACAGTGTGAGTAGAAATAATCTTAAGATAGATTGCAGCGAAACGACTGTGGGAAGGACAAGAGAAAATACTTTAATTAACCTTTATACTTCAGAAACTGATATCAAAGAGTTAAAGACTGGTTCTGCGTCAGGGGTAGATGACTTATTGAATGAGCACTTAAAATATGCCAATGACGTAGTATGTCTGCATTTATCATTACTCCTATCAGCCATGCTTGCTCATAGCTATATCCCTGCAGAGTTCATGAAGGTATATATCTTGCCCCTGGTCAAAAATAAGTACGGAGACATTCTGTCCAGCAATAACTACAAGCCTATTGCTGTCGCTTCCTGCTTCTCGAAACTACTAGAAAAACTCTTGTTACTCCGATTAAATGATTTCCTATGGACATCTCGTAATCAGTTTGGTTTTAAAAGGTCTAACTCAACCTGTGTATCTATGTACTTAAAGAAATAATATCTAAATACATTGACAATAATTCAACTATTTATAGCTGTTTCCTAGATATAAGTAAGGCGTATGATAGGGTGAACCACAATATTTTATTTGAAAAGCTAGAAGACAGGAAGGTTCCCATGTACATATTAAATTTATTGAAACTTTGGTATTCCCACCAATCTTTCACTGTTAGGTGGGGCAATGTACTATCAGAGTGTTTTGGCTCCTCTTGCGGGGTGAGACAAGTCTCCTTGCTCTCCCCTATGCTGTTTAATGTGTATATTGACGGATTAATTGCTTCACTTAATGAGGCAGCAGTGGGATGTTCCATAGATAACACAAGGATAAATAACTTAGTTTGTGCCGATGATATGGTGTTAATAAGTCCCTCTGTTAAAAGTCTGGATCGGCTACTAAAAGTCTGCAAAGTGTATTCGCAGAAACATGATATTCTTTTTAATGTTACAAAACGAAGGTTATGCGATTTCATCCTAAAAGCTGTACTCAGCCAGCTGATATAAGGTTTAAAATGAATGGTGAAGTAATTGAGGAAGTATAAGAGTTTAAGTATTTGGGTCAAACTATTACTAGCTCCTTGAGTGATGACTCGGATATAAGAAAACAATCTCGAAGCCTGTGTGCTAAAGCGAATATGACCATAAGGAACTTTCGATTCTGTAGAAGTGAAGCTAAAGACACTCTTTCGTACTTTCTGCAGTAATATATACGGATAGCATCTCTGGGTGAGTTATAAAAAAGGTTCTGGCAGAACCCTAAATTTGTTGTACAACAGGTCTTTCAGACTCTTACATAAATTACCCCGAGATGCTCAGCTTCGCAAATGTTTGCCACCCGCAATGTCCCGCGCTTCCCGGAGGTAACAAGACGTGCTCAATACAGTCTGATGCAAATAATTAAAAAATCAATCAACCCGATTAATTATCCAAGCTATCCATGAGTCCCTCCATGTATCCTCTAAGCCCACGCTTCTCAAACTAGGGGTCGCGTAAATCATTGGGGGTCGCAGAAATATTTGAAAATATTATTTTTTCATAAATATACAGTGTTAGTACCTATTACTTTTATGACATTGAGTGAAGGGTCGCGAAAAAATTTGTCTGATCCAAAGGGGTCGCAAGTGAAAAAAGTTGAGAAGCCCTGCTCTAAGCTATGGAATTCTTGGTACGAAAACGTCTGTCTGTAGCTCCACATAACTTCGACATTGCAGTATTATTTCTAATCAATTGTATATATTTTTATCCTTAGTGTATGAACTGTCATTGTATTAATAATATTTGCCATATGGACTATGGTCTCTCAATAAACCTTTTCAGTTTCATTTTCATTTTTCATTCATTCATATATATACAGGGCGTCCCAAAAAAATGTATACACACTTTAACAGCTGATAGCTCAATTGATGTTTCTTTCTTTCCAAGTTAAATCCATTAGAATTAATAATGGCAGTCAGACTAAGCTTTGAACAAAGGAAATTCATTCTAAAATGCTACTGGAAGTGTGAAAACGCAGTTGAAGTGCAAAGACAGTTTAGGAGGGAGTTTCAAACAGATCCACCAACGCGACTTACCATCACTCGAATTAGAGATAAGTTTGAAGCCGATGGAACTGTTCAGAATGTCCACAAGAAGCGTTCCGGAAGACCACGGACATCGACAAGCCCCACAAAGCAAGAAAGAGTACTGGAAACGTATCACCAAAGTCAAAGAAAATCTGTGCAGCAAGCGAGTCGTGAGGTAGGAATTTCAGAATCGTCTGTCCAACGCATTTTGAAGCGCTGTCAATGGAAAAGTTACATTCCAAGATTAGTCCATGCTATTAATGAAGATGATCCGGACCGAAGAGTGGAGTATTGCGAGTGGTACTTGGCACGATGTGGATGTGGATTGGACGAAGGGGTTTCGTAGAATACCCTCCGCGTTCACCAGACCTCACACCACTAGACTTTTTTTATGGGGATACTTAAAAGACAAAGTCTACGCTATAAAACCTGCAACGGTCGCTGAATTGAGAGCAGCCATTGAACGAGAATGCACACAAATACCAAACGAAATGTTTCGTGATGTTTGCGATTCCATTGCTTCGCGTTATCAGCAGTGCCTGGACCAGAACGGACGTCAGTTTGAAACAGGCGTTGACAAAAATTAAATAATGTCTGTAGATTCTATTACATTTTGAAAATGAAATGTATTTTAATAAACACTGCCTTTATAAGTATTTAAAGTGTGTATACATTTTTTTGGGACGCCCTGTATATATACAGGCAGCAACGGATTTGTTACTCGCAGTAGTTTCGTCTATATTACTCTCCGAGTTCTTCTATAGTAGCTTGGAGGATTCTGGGAAAATTTATTAAATTATCTGACGATTCCCCGATTCTTCTTATAACGTATCGGTAAATTATTTTTCTCTATTTGAGACTGACTTCTCTGAAGAGAGTAAAGCTCGAAGGAGAAGATAAAAAAACTTTCTTTTACTGTAATTTACTGCTAAAATGTACAGGTAATGCTCAGCCTCTAAATTAGATTAGACTTTTACAGGGGGAGAGGTTCGACCTCTTTCAACCATGACTCAGGCCGCAATTTAAAAGAGAAGAGGCCATCGGCCTCCTCGAGGAGTGCTCCGACCTCCTCGCTGAAGGGCTGCTAAGATAGGAGTGATTGAATTTACAATACAAGAATAAAATAAATCTAAATTTTGGGTGAGTGCAGTTGAGGGTTAAGTTCCCCCCCTTTAACTGGAGATCTAAACACTTTTTGGACATTAAGCATAATTTAAACACATATCAGAATTTTGAAAGATTCCAAAATAAAACGAAAAAATAAATAACAAAAAATATAATAATAATATCGCCGAGTATACATTCCTAAATGGCGACATAATGTCGGAGTAGTACATTGAGTACAATTCCAAGTACATCACTAAGTACATTGTAATTTTTGGTTTATTACAACTATGATTATAATTACCCATTTAATTCACATTCGCTTATTATCGTTAATTACAGTTTCATTAAAGTACATAATTACATATTTTATTACATTTAATTACAATTTTAGCAAATTGTTAATTAACATATCTAATACTGAAGTAGTCTAAATAGGTGATACAATTTATATAGCGAAGAAGAGTTAACCGTTGTTCTATAATTTAAAGGGGATTAAGGGCAATGTTATATATTTATAGTTAACAATAATTACGCCAAATTATGTCTCACATTATTAGAATATGGTTGGTTATCAGAGTTTGAAAGTCTAATTAGCCAGGGATGAGGAAAGCGGAGAAAAATCCGGTGTACTTTTCATTTTCATTAGAAGTCCACGAACATTTATAATAACGTAATACATAAGTAATATAGAATTTGAATGACAATTAGGTAGAAATAGTAAGTACAAGTAATGAGAACGGGGATAACTATGTGACGTAAGCAGATAACGAACCAGTGGCCAGACAGGGAAACAATATAGTATATTTTAATAATATAACAACATCTTAACGTTATAAATTGGTAACAAAAGCAAGAGAGAAGATTTCGAATTCAGATGCTTGCTTTTGGCGACGTCATCAGAATTCGAACATTCGTATCAGCATTAACGAATAACTTGCGAGAGGTGAAACAATTAAAAGAAAAAGTAAAAAGAATACATGTGTTAACCCCTCCGTCTATGGCCCTGGGGTGGTTCGAATCGACGGGGGTTCTGGTTGGGAGGCAGCAACGGATATTTTCTCGCGATACTTTTCTTCTATAATATTCTAATTTTTTTCTTCTCTCTCGCTATAGGGTCGACAGTTGTTAATTCTTCTCGTTTTAATAATGCTCTGATACTTTCTCTTGGTACTAAACTTATCGACTTTACTGACTAAATTCTTCTGAAGAGAGCCCAACTCGAAGGGAAAAATAAAAAGTTTCTCTTACTGTAGTTTACTTCTAAAACTGTACAGGTAGTGCTCTGAATTTACGGGGGTAGAGGTAAATTCTCTTGGTACTAAACTTATCGACTTTACTGACTAAATTCTTCTGAAGAGAGCCCAACTCGAAGGGGAAAATAAAAAGTTTCTCTTACTGTAGTTTACTTCTAAAACTGTACAGGTAGTGCTCTGAATTTACGGGGGTAGAGGTTCGACCTCTTTCGACCATGGCTCAGGCCGGAATCTAAAAATTAAGGAGGGAAGGGGCCTCTGCCCCCTCCTCACAGCGAGGCTGCTAACAAGGGAGTGTCGTAGTAGTAGTGACCAAAGAAGAGTGCAGTAATGAAGAGATTTTACAATTACATATATCATATAAGTCTCACTGTTGGGGGAATGCAGTTGAAGGTTAAGTTTACCCCCGTTTAAACACATGATCAGATGTTTGAAAGATTCCAAATAAAAATTTAAAAAATAAAAATAAAAACTAATCATATTTTTCGCCGAGTCTACATTTCTGAAGGCGATATCATTTCGTAGTAGTACATAAGTACAGTCTAAGTACATCATTGAGTATGTTTTAATTTTGGTTCATTACAATTACGATTACAATGACCAATTAATTCATATTCACTTATTATTGTTAATTACAATTCCATTTAAAGTACATTATTACATTATATATTAAATTATTATCATTAGTTACAGTTTCAATAAAGTACATTACATCAATTACATTATATTAAAGTATTACATTTAATTACAATTTTAGCAAATTGTTAATTGACATATCTACTACTGAAGTAATCTAAATAGGTGATACAATTGCTATAATGAAGGGGAGTTAACAGTTGTTCTATAATTTAAATGGGATTAACAATAATGTTATATATTTATAGTTAACAATAATTACGCCAAATTATGTCAAATATTATTAGAACCAGGTTGGTTATCAGAGTTTGAAAGTCTAATTAGCCAGCGATGAGGAAAGCGGACAAAAATACGATGTACTTTTCATTGGAAGTACACGGACATTTATGATAACGTACTACATAAGTAATATAGAATTTGAATGACAATTGGTAGAAATAGTAAGTACAAGTAATGAGAACGGAGATAACTATGTGACGTAATCCGATAACGAACTAGTGGCCAAGCAAGGAAACAATACAGTATATTATAATAATATAACATACAACATAACACCTTATGTTATAAATTTGGATCAGAGCGAAAGGAGATTTTTATCTTAGAAGCGTTCGATTTTGCTGTGATTAGCGAATTCGACCACTTACCTAAGCATTTATGAATATCTTGCGAGGGGTGAACGCACTTAAAAGAAAAAAATGAAAAAATAATACATGCGAACGTATTTGGACGTTTTCGAACGAATGCATAAAGTTTTGCATTTCATATACTGACACGAGTAAAAAATGAATATTTAATAAAAATTGATATAGGGTAATGGTCAAGATAGGACATGGATGTACGAATGAACAACGTATAAATAATGGGAGGATTTAAAAGGAACGAATTAGAGACAAAGAGTGATAATAAGGACTAAGTACACTACGGGTTAGATGCAAGACAATCATAATTAATTATAATAACTTCTATAAGAAATGGAAAATGGATACGACTAAACAATAGAAATGGTAGATCGTAGGGTTGTGACACAAACAAAAATAGAAAGCTACAAATAAATTTTTATCCAAACTCGCGTTAAGCCGATTTTGGTTCTTATGTAAAAAGGATATTGATTATTCATTGTTCATTTTTACACATGTCGACGTATTTACATGTACGTAACTATGTACGTAATCATGATCATCAGGGGACATGTACGAATGCACAAAGTATTGTACACATATCGTTACGTAAGACAATAGGTTGTGTGCGTAATATAGACACGAGTAAACATGGACTGATAGTAGATGAATGAATAAGTAATAAATTAATAAGGGATAGCGATCAAGAAAGGACATGGATGTATGAATGATATGGTCGAATAATTTATACTGCATAACACCAGACAGGACACAACATATAATAATGACTTATAGAGAATGAAGTTTTTATTATTATTAAAATTTACCATACAATGAATACGAAAGATATCTACATATTAACCGTGATTCAGTATTCAAGGTATGGAAAACGTGAAGAGAATTAAGTTACTTTATGACGTCATAGTTATCAAATTATGCAATACGTTAATTCATAATTAATACGCCACAGTTATTAATTCGTACGTACAGTACAAGTTATTATTGGGAGAAATTAGAGAAACGAATTAGAGAAATATAGTAATGAAGGTTTATAGCCATTGTACAAAGACTGAGTGAAACTATTAATTAAATATGAAAATAAAAACCCACTCTAATAGACAGAGTTTATTTCCACGACAGTTTCGACGCCCACTGGCATCCTCCTCGGGTGGATACAGAAACACGAATGAACCAAAACAAGAGGGAAAAACAGTCCAGGGACCGACCGTTAAGAAATTCGCACCTAGGTTAGATCCCATTCTCCCGACACCGGAAGGGCATTTTTCATTAAGTACATTCGCGCAAATTTAAACTATCTTCCTGTTCTAAACATACAGATTCTATTATATTTTTCTTACATAATTATTGAATTTTATTAATTTTATTACATTTAATATTGCATAATTATTTATTACAGAAATTATAAATTTATTATTACATTGGTTAATACATTATTGTTTATTATACAGAACTTATAAACCGAAAAACGAATGAAAAAAGCCGATTAGGAAAACAATCCAGAGAAATTCGCACCTAGGTTAGATACCGTTCCCCGACACTGGAAGGGCATTTTATTACAGGGTCCGCTTATAAGTACATTCCCATAAATTAAAACTATCTTCTTGTTCTATACATACAGATTCTAATATTTTGACATAATTACTGCATTTATTATTACATTTACATTTTTTTTTTTATTTATTTTTTTTTTTTTAACATTTATTATTATTACCTTTACCCTAATTATTAAATTTATAATATTACCTTTATTATTACATATGTTGCATTTATATTTATTTCCACATTTATTACTTCCATTATTACATTTACTAAAGGCGAGTAAGGAAACATTCCAATCCAGAGACATTTAAGAAATTCACACTTAGGTTCGAACACGTTCCCACAACTCCGTAAGCGATTTTTTGACCAAGAATCTCATTAAAGGGTCTAACTTATAAGTACCTTCGCACAATTAAAATTATCTACTTTTTCTATACACACAGATTCTATTATTTTTCTTTTGACATAATTATTACATTTATAAAGTACCTTACTTGATTCCCAATCTATAGCATGATTATTTTGGCTGGCGTGATAAAAAATGGCATTATTAGTATTACAACTTCTGAAGGCATATTTGTGTTCTTTAATACGGGTTTCAATATTTCTTCCAGTTTCTCCCACGTATACTAAATCACAACTTTTATAGGGAATGCTGTAGACACAGGCTTGTTCCTCTTTTGCCACGTTATTCCTAACCAATTTACTTTTCACGGTAGACGAATATTTGAACGCAAAAGCAAACTTAAAATCTTTCGTCAACGGTTTTACTCTTTCTAAGCCGGCAATGTAAGGCAAACTCACATATTGTTTTTGGTCGGTCCCTGGACTGTTTTTCCTTCTTGTTTTGGTTCATTCGTGTTTCTGTATCCACCCGAGGAGGATGCCAGTGGGCGTCGAAACTGTCGTGGAAATAAACTCTGTCTATTAGAGTGAGTTTTTATTTTCATATTTTGACCTTCACGTAGGAAAAAGTGAAGTTTTTGCATTAATTAAATATACTTATACGAGTATACCGTAAATATTAAGGAATATTAAAAAAATGAAACAATTCACCATTTATTCAGCAAAAATAGAAAGCAAATCAAAATTTTATCCAAACTCGCGTTACGCGACTTTGGTTCTTATGTAAAAATGAATATTTGAATATAAAGATTAATATATATACTGTGTGTATATATACATTATATATATACATATATACTCTGTGTGTATACTATATTATACACATATATACTGTGTATGTATATATACATATATATATGAAAATTATTTCATGAAAGTAACACGTGAAAAATATTTATGATGAATAAAACCACGAAGGAAAGGAAACACAGAATGGTGCTCAAGCGCTTTCGTCTAATGACATCCTCAGGAACACTGAAGTACATAAAGAGTTACAGCCTATATATAGGTTACAGAAAAAAAAATTATACATATATATATATATATATATATAATATAATAATATACATATATATACACACATATATATATATATATATATATATATATATATATACATATATATATATATGTATAGAATTGTTCATTCTGACGAAGGTCAAGCTTTTCACTCCACCTTAGACCTACAGGTTAACGTGGAATCCGAACCACGCCCCATCAGCAGCCCAGCGTCTTAACCACTAGGCCACCTAGTGTACCCATTTATCTACCAACCACTTTCTTATCTAAATCTGTTCTGAAGGAATTCAAAACAACAGGATCGAGTTGAAAAAGATTTTTGTTTATGTTGAAGTTATTTGTAAGTTGGATAATGGCAGACTGAAGAATATTCTATTAACAATGTTGCTAGAGTGAAATAAAACAAGCATTATTCCAATCAATACAGTGGGATAACTCTGACAAATGGACAAAAAGGGCACTGGACGACTGTCCTGTTCTAACGGAATATTGATGCTGTTTTATACGTGTGTGCAAATCCTTTCCCGTCTAACCTATGTAAAAGGAATCACATTGTTTACAACCAATTTTATAGATAATGCATGAATTATTGGTAGGGCTATTTTTTACTATGATATTTTTCACAATATTGTTATATGAAAATACTACATTAATATCCAAGAGCTTAAGTACATTAGCAATGCCTAAAAAGCTCGGGAAAAATGGAAGTACTAAAATATTTTTTGACAAAGTACGAGTGTTATTATTCACACGATAGAAAGTTCGTTTTGCCTTGTTGAGACAAGATTCCATAAATGCAGATGGATAACACAGATCACTTCCAATACCGTTGATTTTTTCTAATTCGGCATCGATGTATTCCGGACTGGCGATCCTAAGGGCGCGGAGAAACATTGAAGAAAAAATGGCCTTCTTAGTGGGGGTGTCATGTCCCGAGTAAAAGTGTACGTAGGACAAATTGTTTGTTTTTTTCCGATAGATACTAAACTTAAAACCTGGGCTTTCCCTTTGTACACGCACATCCAAAAACGGGATTCAGTTGTCTTGTTCCACTTCTAAAGTAAACTTAATGAGGGGACTTCATCATTTAACTGAAGGAGGAAGTTATCCAGGTCACGATTCATGGGCCAGATACACAAAATATCGTCGACGTACCGCAACCAAGGGATGCCAACCCCCAGGATTCTCGGAATGTAAGTAATTTCGAAAAGCGACAAGGGGTTGCCCATGGTCATCCCAAAAACTTGTTGATAATACTCGTTATTGAAAGTGAATTTACAGTCTTTGATGCAAAGCTTAATAAGTTCCAAAACAATGTGTGAAGGTAGTGGCAGGTCATACTTATGTAATTCTTGGGAGAGAAAGTCAAGCATATCGTCAATCGGCACTTTTGTAAACAATGAACAAACGTCAAAACTGATCAATCTATCGTTGGTTTCAGTACGTGCATTATTCAATTTTTCAGTAAGATCCATGGAATTTTTTACGTGTGAATCAGAGATAGTTCCGAGAATGGGGGACAAGACTTTGACAAGCCATTTGGAGAGTTTATAAGTAATAGAGCCCACCGAGCTAATAATAGGGCGCATAGGGTTGCCAGGTTTGTGGGTTTTAATAAGACCGTAAAGGTAGGGCAGAGAAGGGTGAAGTGGACGTGAAAAGCGGAATTAAGTCCTAATGATCTTTGAGAATGCGTTTCAACCCTGGCAGATTTCCAGTATAAATTTGTATTTTTTCTTTTTTAATTACCTATCTATAACATTGGTTGGAAACAATTCATTTGATCTTGTGCTAAAAATTGGTATTTTTTCCTTACAAATTTGTATGCTCCTCCCACAATCCTTTAATGTTTAATTTTCAATTTTTATTTTATTTCTCCGTTTATTGTATATATATATATATATATATATATATATATATATGTATGTATGTATGTGTATGTATGTGTGTATATTATATATATATATATATATATATATATATGTGTGGTGTGTGTGTATATATATATATGTATGTGTGTGTGTATGTATAATTTTTTTTTTCTGTAACCTATATATAGGCTGAAACTCTTTATGTACTTCAGTGTTCCTGAGGATGTCATTAGACGAAAGCGCTTGAACACCATTCTGTGTTTCCTTTCCTTCGTGGTTTTATTCATCATAAATATTTTTCACGTGTTACTTTCGTGAAATAATTTTCATATAATGAACACCACGCGTTCCTTCGACTTGCTATTCCCTCTCTTGTCTCCGTTTGTGTCCGTGTTTTCTTCTACATTAATGAAGGGGCATGCAATTCGTATCCAACGAAAGTTTCTTACTAATTGTCTAGAGGAGCAAGTTCTTCCCAAATTCCTCCTTCCGATTCGCCTCAGACAAATTGACGACCATCCGTTCAACAACTTCAGCAGATTAATTTTAAAGAAACATATTGCAGTCACCAGACAAAATGAGTGGTCCTCCTTCAAAAATTTAAGCATTGGCAAATGTAATTTTGTGACCGTTATTCCCCAACCGTGGATCCAACCTTTGTTTGACGAAATTTACAACGAGTTGCGTCGAAGAACTTCTTCACTTCGTAACATTTTGGATCGAAAAATTAAAAGTCTCATTCGAAATAGTCAGTGGAGTAAAAAGCAAGTTCAAAGTATGTTTTGAACCTTTCTTCGAAAAACATTAGTGACGATGTAAAAAGTGCCCTTGGATATGGTATGTCCTTTTTTTATTGTTAAAAAACCTTCGGCTTTACAAATTTGTTAGTCTCGCTTGTTTTGAAAAACAGTGTAATCTCCCTCAGTATTTGTTTAACATAGTTAAAGGCCTTGTTTATAGTGCGGCGAATAGTAGTTACGAAGATAACTTTCCTAAACGTTTTCGCAATAGCCTCTGACAATTAAAAAAAGATGGGGAGCTCCATATTACTAAAGCAGACAAGGCTAACACCATAGTTATTATGGACAAAGTGGACTACATCAGAAAGATGAACGAGCTTCTCCAGGACCCCGCCACATACAGCAAATTTAGGAAGAACCCGCAGGATGACGTCATCAAATCATTTAATAGTGGCTTGAAACGCATTCTCAAAGATCATAAGGACTTAATTCCGCTTTCATGTCCACTTCTCCTTCTCTGCCCTACCTTTACGGTCTTATTAAAACCCACAAACCTGGCAACCCTATGCGCCCTATTATTAGCTCGGTGGGCTCTATTACTTATAAACTCTCCAAATGGCTTGTCAAAGTCTTGTCCCCCATTCTCGGAACTATCTCTGATTCACATGTAAAAAATTCCATGGATCTTACTGAAAAATTGAATAATGCACGTACTGAAACCAACGATAGATTGATCAGTTTTGACGTTTGTTCATTGTTTACAAAAGTGCCGATTGACGATATGCTTGACTTTCTCTCCCAAGAATTACATAAGTATGACCTGCCACTACCTTCACACATTGTTTTGGAACTTATTAAGCTTTGCATCAAAGACTGTAAATTCACTTTCAATAACGAGTATTATCAACAAGTTTTTGGGATGACCATGGGCAACCCCTTTTCGCCCCTCCTCTCCAATATTTATATGGAGTTTTTCGAAATTACTTAGATTCCGAGAATCCTGGGGGTTGGCATCCCTTGTGGCATTCCTTAGTTGCGGTACGTCGACGATATTTTGTGTATCTGGCCATGAATCGTGACCTGGATAACTTCCTCCTTCAGTTAAATGATGAAATCCCCTCCATTAAGTTTACTTTAGAAGTGGAACAAGACAACTCAATCCAGTTTTTGGATGTGCGTGTACATAGGCAGTGATGGGCAGTATCTAGATACATGTATCACCGATACGTATCGATCGATACTTTTGTATCGGTATCGGTATCGCTTTAGCTACTTGACAAAAGTATCGATTTATCGGTATCGCTGAGGTCAATTTTCTTAAATGTAAGTAGTATAGCCGCAAAAGGGGAGAGTGCAAGAATGTTGCAGGTTATTATGTAATGTTGCAAAGGGGGTGGGGGGTGTTGCAAAGGGGTGGGTGGGGTTGTTGCAAAGGGGGTGGGGGTTGTTGCAAAGGGGGTTGTTGCAAAGGGGGTGGGGGGGAAACTTGGAGGCGGCGTTATCCCCCAAGAGAGAGAGAGAGGAGGAGAGAAAGGAGGAGAGGTGTTCACCTGGCAGGAGCCAAGTGCACATTAAGACTTCAGCCGAGTTGGCGTTGTTTTATAGGCTCCTAATCAGCCAGTTGGCGTAAATGGCTTGAGTTGCCAGATACCGCGATACCATTGTATACATTATTATAGACTTCTAATCAGCCAGTTGGCTGTAAATGGTTGTCAGATACCTCTTTTTAGCAGTATTATTGCATACATTATTATATACGCCTAATCAGCCAAGGGGGGAGAGGTACACATGCAGGAGGTACACATGCAGGAGGTACACACACATACGCACACATGCAGGTGGTACACATGCAGTAGTTACACATGCAGGAGAGAGAGAGAGAGCTGAAGGAGGGAGAGAGACGCCTGTAGGAGAGAGAGAGAGAGAGCTGAAGGAGGGAGAGAGACGCCTGTAGGAGAGAGAGAGTAGTTGCCTTTAAGGCATATTATTTTCGTTTTCCTAACCTAAGAGGCCACTAAGGGGTTTACCAAAGGGCCAAAAAAAGAAGGACCAGAGGTCCTTGCTCGGCTGGAGCCGAGCTGGGAATGAGTCTTCACCAGCTTCTCGATCTTTTATAAGCCTCTATTCTGGCTGAGTTGCCAGATCACGCCTTGTATTGGGGTGCTGAGTTGCCAGATCGCACCATGTATTCTAATAAGCATTGTGTACCACAATATGGTAGATGAATTAAATAATTACACACTTAATTGAAATATAGATGTATATAGTGTTTACAATAGATGTATTAGTGGATTATATGCAAAATATAACATTAACTTGAGCTTCCTTGAAGTTGAACTTATCGAAACAAATAACGTAGTTATCCATAATTCAACCAACCATAGAAACAGAATTATATATATATATATATATATATATATATATATAATTCTGTTTTCTATGGTAGATGAATTAAATAATTACACACTTAATTGAAATATAGATGTATATAGTGTTTTACAATAGATGTATATAGTGGATTATATGCAAAATATAACATTAACTTGAGCTTCCTTGAAGTTGAACTTATCGAAACAAATAACGTAGTTATCCATAATTCAACCAGCCATAGAAACAGAATTATATATATATATATATATATATATATATATATATATATATATATATATATATATTATGAAAATCATACCAAGCGTATATTATTTTAAACTATGCGTAAACCACAATATATATATTTATATAGTTAATCAGTTGGAAGAATCAAACATATAAAATAACAGTATGTTTATATAGATAATCAATTGGAAGATTCAAAGACGGAACAAATAACGTAGTTATCCAACCAACCATAGAAAACAGAATTATAGAAATATATATATATATATATATATATATATATATTATGAAAATCATACCAAACGTATATTATTTTAAACTATACGTAAACCACAATATATATATTTATATAGTTAATCAGTTGGAAGAATCAAACATAAAATAACTGTGTTTATATAGATATTCAATTGGAAGATTCAAAGACGGAACAATAACGTAGTTATCCAACCAACCATAGAAAACAGAATTATAGAACGATGCAATTCGAAACACATAAGCCTCATCCCCTGCGAAGAAAATTGAAAAACGAAATTTAAAGAAACGAAGAAAGTTGGAAATACCCAAAACATAATCCGATAGAGGAAAGGATTTCCGAGAATCTGCCCAACTCGGTCGACCATATTTTACCTTTCTACGAGTCAAATCAAACAAAACCTCACCTCACTCCTTGTTTTCAGCATTCATTCATTTCACGTGTTTTATTGTGAATTTCATCCCATATATATATATATATATATATATATATATATATATATATATTATATACCCTTTGGATAACCTTTGGTTAGCTTCCGCCCGAATTGTTCATTCTGACGAAGGTCAAGCTTTCCACTCCACCTTAGACCTACAGTTTAACGTGGAACCATCAACAGCCCAGCGTCTTAACCACTAGGGCACGTAGGGTACCCATTTATCTGCCAACCACTCTTTTATTATGTGTAATGACCACCTTAGACCTACAGTTTAACGTGGAACCATCAACAGCCCCAGCGTCTTAACCACTAGGACACGTAGGGCACCCATTTATCTGCCAACCACTTTCTTTTATTATGTGTAATGACCACCTTAGACCTACAGTTTAACGTGGAACCATCAACAGCCCAGCGTCTTAACCACTAGGACACGTAGGGTGCCCATTTATCTGCCAACCACTTTATTTTTATTATGTGTAATGACCACCTTAGACCTACAGTTTAACTCCGAACCATCAACAGCCCCGCGTCTTAACCACTAGGACACGTAGGGTGCCCATTTATCTGCCAACCACTTTATTTTATTATGTGTAATGACCACCTTAGACCTACAGTTTAACGTTGAAACCGAATGTTATTTTTAAAATATAATTATGATATATTTCTTTATACCCTCTCGATTACATTAGTGACTAATGATGCGGGAAATTGAGTAAATGGAAATATTATTTTCTCGAAAGCTATGGGTGATAGAAAACTTCTGAAACCATATTTGGAATCAATATCAAAAGTTCTATACGAATCACCAAATAATTTTCAAAGGAGAATAAGAGCATTAATTCTATTAGTGAAAATATAAAGATGCAATTACTCGTCCGTACCCGTTATAGCGGAATGGTACACGTCATAGCTCCACCCAGCTACATCGGCAGCCAATCACGACGAACATCTGGTCTTTTGGGCGGAGCTTGGCGAATGTGCATATAAAAGGGGATATTTTCAGTTGGGAGTAACAGTAGCTATTTTCGCATCAGTGAATAATCATTCCTCAACCATGGACCTGTACGTCTCCCCAGATTTGTATGAAGAAAGTGATACTGCAGCATTAACCGCAATTAGTCTTTTCAATGCGATTGATTGTGGCGAATTATTTTCGACGCAAACCGTAGAAGATATTTGCAGTGACGCTCCTTACAATCCGACGCAAGGGACTACCATAGAAATGAAGTGTCCATAATTCGATTTTATATATATATATATGGAGAGTTTAGTATTTCGTCAAATAGATACTAGTCAAAAATGTCAATCAATGTTATTTCCCCATCATGCTAAAATCGAAATTGGTAATCGAACCAAAGATATCTTCACAAATTTCAGAGCTGGGCACTTGCGGTTTTTTTTGCGGTACTGCGGTACTGCGGTACTACCGTGTTGGTCGGTACCGCGGAAAGTACCGCGGGAAATTTGAATGCGGTAGCGGTACTGCTGTACTTTCAGCGATCCTTTGCGGTACTGCGTTATGCGGTACCGGTTTGGTAGTGCGGTAGTAGTACCGCAGTACCGCAGTACCGCAAAAAAACGCGCAAAAAACGCAAGTGCCCAGCTCTGCTTCACATAATGGGGATCTGTCTGTATACTCTGTATATGTTTTAAAAGCATTATTCCTTTAAGGTCCGATGAGGATTTGACACGTGTTATACAATCTTTTGAAGAACCTCGGAATATGAATGATATACTGATCAGTCAGCAGTGTCACACATCCTCCACCATGGACCTGTACGTCTCCCCAGACTTGTATGAAGAACGTGATACTGCAGCATTAACCACAATTAGTCTTTTCAATGCGATTGATTGTGGCGAATTATTATTTTCAACGCAAACCGTAGAAGATATTTGCAGTGACGCTCCTTACAACCCGACGCAAGGGACTACCATAGAAATGTAAGTGTCTATAATTAGAATTTTATATATATATGGAGAGTTGTAGTATCTCGTCAAATAGATACTCGCCAAAATGTCAATCAGTGTTATTTCCCCATTATGCTAAAATCGAAATTTTTATGGCGTTCACTCCTCGAACCAAAGATATCTTCACATAATGGGGATCTGTCTGTCTGTATACTCTGTATATGTTTTAAAAGCATTATTCCTTTAAGGTCCGATGAGGATTTGACACGAGTTATACAATCTTTTGAAGAATCTCGGAATAGGGAGGGAGGGTATACTGATCAGTCAACAATGTCACACCGAAATAATGTAAGTGTTTTTCGATCTTTTTGGGATAAGAAGACACAATATATTTTCATAAATTTATTAAATGAAAGAAATCAGTACAATAAACGAATATACCGTTACAAATATACGAACAAAAACATTATAATATACAACGAGTACGTACAATTGGAAAACGGTTTTTTATCTGTCTGCGTACCATTTCATCGTTTCGGTGAGTGTGACACGGGTCAAATAAATTTAAAAAAATTATAAATTCTTTATCATTTGACATATGCATGAGAAATGAGACACAGTACATTCCGCAAACATTAGTAAAATATCCCTGCATACGAAATGGGTTCCATACAACTTCGGGAATATGTAACTGAGCGAGAAATTTTACAAAATAGGGTCACTCCAGGGTTGAGTACCGAGTGAATCAAAATAGTACAGGCGCTGTCTATTTTTAAAATAGACAGCGATCCAGTGAATCCCTTCATTACCGATGATGTCTGTGTTCACAATAAGACTACCGCATTCTCGCGTACTTGGCAAACTCAATGTTTCATTCTTCGCAAACACGCCGATAAATTTGGAACGTGTGACTCGCTCCATTACTTTCTGAAGTGTATTAGCATCCATTTTAAAAGTCAGTGATAACGCTTCTAAATCTATCTACTTCTATTAGGGCTTGCGATTCGAGATATACTAGTACACTAATAGGAGCGTCTATAGGCTTGGCGAATTGCAGCCGCACTGAGATGTTACCGCTCTGCTGTGGTGTTAAATGGGTATTTACGCTAGCAGATAAGTCAGGTGTAATGTCAAACGGATAAAGGTTAAATTGATCAATGAATTCTTCCTGCGTTACCCCATTACCAAGCTCATCACAATCACCTGCAATATGGGTCAGATTACTATAGGCTCTGGCACAAAGAGGTAACACAGCGTCTGATGAATAGTCCGTACCCATTGTTCCACCCAAAGCAGTGCCATTAACGTATAGAGTTATATTTTTAAGTCCGAAATTCTCGAATTTAAAGGCACTCTTTTTATATTTTCCATTCACCGAAGCGTGGTCCTGCATGCCGATTAATATCCTTTTAGGAAGATTTCCCAGGGCAATGTTTTCTATCTTCTTCGATGCCAACCGTGCAGGAACCGTATATAGTTTGATCTGCACTCTGTTAATAGGATATTTCACTGTAGCGTTTAGTAAATTTTTCTCAATTTCTAGTTGTTTTGGTGAACTTAATTTCACTCGCCGTACGCGGAGGTATGTGTCCATAATGTGAACCACAACGGACTTTGCACCCTCTTCTTGATTCGCATCCAGATTTAAGCAGATCTCAGGACTCGTGCGGGTGAGCTTTATTTTCATATCCACCCCGTTCACAAGCAACTTCTCCTGGAAAGTGAAATCTGTGTGCAACCGTCCAAAACACTCGTATATTTTCTTTTTAGAATTTTTAAATTTGTCCTTTATACTATTTTCATCTTTAGTTTGATAATATCCCTCCGCACTTAAAAAGGTAGCCTTAGCTTCTTTGGAAAAGTTGAGGACATTTTCCAAATAGGCTCGTAGATGATAGTACCCCGTGCCTGCCGATATGTTGGTCTGATTTAAATATACGTCACACTGGTTGAATATGGCGTGCAGAAAGTTTGTTTCAGGGTATACAGCATATTTGTCATCGCAGGCCGTTCCATCAGAATGGGCTATACGTAGCTTAGCGTACATGTGCACACAGCTTGGATCAAAAAGTAAGGACCTGAGCTGGGTATCACGAATTCTATAGGTGCACTCGGTGAACTAATTGTGTTTAAAGGGTTAATTGTAATAAAGTCACTGTGCTCAATAGAAACTTGGGTTGGCGGGAGCTCAAAAAAGGACAGCTCCGATTTACAGCATTGTGAACTACATGGGTGGATGAAGCGTGCCATGGCGAAATAGTGACTCCTCTCTCGACAAGTGGTAAACAAACTATGATTCATGAGATCAATATCCTTAGCTTATATCAGTCAAAAAAGTGGTCAACCATAGGTTTCATTCGCTTACAGCATTTCTTTTTTGATAGCCTTTTACGTTTAATACCACGTGACCCCTTCTTCTTCCGGGGAGCCCTCTTCTTCTTCCCGCCACCACGCATTTTTCTCTTTGCATCTTTGATGATTTCATTCCGTGTACGCTTTAAATGTTTTTTTAGAGCTTCTTTAGGTTTAGCCCCGGCCAATATGTCTTCTGCAGTGTTAAGGCCTGATTGTAGCGCTTTCCTTCCAAGGTATCTGGCACCCCTCTTCAGCAAAGGAACAGCCGTACGTAGTATGGATGAAAAAATGGATCCAAGTCCACTACCGCGCTGGTATCGCATCCCTCGATAGACGGTGAAAGGCTTTCTATCCATTATAACTCAGTGCGTCGAAAGTGTAGCTTCACTGTTAAGCTCCCGTTACCGAATGGGAAGTTTTCGCCCTCAATCGTTCTTATATATATTGTGATATTGGTTATTAAATTATTGCGACATTCACATAATGGGGCCTGTCATATGTAATACTCAAACTCCTTCCTCTATGGTTGGGGATGTGAGCAATGCGCAGCAGGCGTGCCTGGGTATCCCCAACAAACTGGTGCTCCACTATATTACTGTAAATATAGCACATGTCTGGGGACCTTTCAGCCAATTTCTCCATCTTCAATTGATACATTAATCTGGACAAGTTATACTGTGTCTCGTGAAATGTGTCTCTTTGGAAGGCTGCGCTATATCGGCCGTTGGTTAGAATTTTGAACTTTCTATGTTCTTTAAACGTCTGTTAGTCCTTGATTTTAGGATTAGTGTATGTGCAGGGTTGTTTACGATTTCATATACTAAATCATTCGTAAGGTTTGAGTTTCTTAAACTCACGTTTAAGCCTCTCACAACATCCTCGGCCGAACCATATTGACCCGGCCCTAGTCTTACTTCTGTACTGTAATACCGTGTAATCTTAGTCCGAGCGATGCGCATAGTTTCATCCATAGCTACCCCAGCTTTTTCACACTCGTCAATGTCTCTAAGAATCGTAAAACGGTTTCTTTATGTTCAATATTTAAAAAGACGGTGTCCAGCTGAATTTCGCATATCCCCACCTCATACGAATCACGACCCAATTCAATGTGCCCATGGAGTTCTGTTACAAAGTTGGCTAGCGTGTTGTTAGGGTGTACAGACAGGGACGAGGAGGACGGGAGTGTGACGTAGAAATGGTTAGGAGCCATGTTGCATACTATTTAAGCTTCATTATTGCATCAGCTTTTATATAGGTGTTGAAGCTTTCTGGGTACCCTAGCCAATTCACCAGGTACATTTTTCTCCTTCCTGAACCTTTGCTTCCTAAAATTTTCTCAATTTTAAACACATTTTTTTCTAAATTAAACGCAACTTTCTGCAATTCCTCGCGGTAAAAGCCTCCTGAGATTTCTTCCCCATTCAAATCTTCAATGTAATACATCATTATCTCACCTTTAGGTCTCACAGCCCTAACTTTAAAAATCTCGCGTGTCCATCCTTGCTCAAAACCCTTTGCGAATTTATTCCCCGAACGCGACAGCCTTACATAATCATTGATTTTGAAGCGCACAGAGTGTGGTGGTGGTGGTGGTGGTGATCCATCTCTTCTCGGGAGCGTACCTCTTTCTAAAACTTCGTTAGGTGTTGCCCCAATCGTGCGATGGTGTGAGCGGTTGTAGGATGATGCCAATGATTCCAGAATGTCTAGAAATCTGTATGTGTTTTTATGTGTAAATTAACGGTGCATGCGTTCCTTTATGGTGCGCTGAACTCTTTCAGCTAAAGAAGCCTTATGTATAGAATTGGTTGTGTAATAGCTGATATTAAACTCTGTCAACATATTCTGAAAAGCACGGCCTATAAACTCCTTCCCCATATCCGTACAAAAATAGCCAGGAACCCTGTTTTCTTTTAACATTAGCGTTTTGGTGGCTTTAGCAACTGTTTCAGGTGATTTATTTTTCAGAGGAACTAGCCACAGATATCTAGAGAACACGTCTATTATGAATATAATGTAGCGGTAACCATCGTTATACACAGAATATCTTTGCATGTCTGTTAAATCTGCTTGCCAAATAGAATCAATCGAGGAAGCCGTTGTCTTGGCTGTTTTAAACCTTTTTCTCACAGGCTTATGAAGCGTATAAGTGTCCTGCTCCCTCAAAAATCTTTCAACATCTTTTTTTCCTACTCCGTAAACACTTCTGTACAGTCTATCTACGCCGCCGTAAGAGGATGGGGTAGAAATGTCATAATAGCGTTTAGTTAATACGTTAGCCATTTGCGTATTTTAGAGGCACGTGGGTAGGGTTGGTTTAACCTCTTCTTGCTCCTCTTCAAAGGTGTTACCGCCGGGGGTGACGGCGCCTTCAATTGTGTCACAGGCGTTGCATGTTCCAAGTCTTTTAACCTGTTCAGATTTCCTATCAACGTTTTAGGGACATTTATTTGTTGTAGTCTTGCTTTATATGCTTCCATCCTGATGGTGATGGCCTATCCCACTTTCTCACCAGATCATGGACAATGTCTACGATATTCGATCCCTGTACCTTTGATCCTTCCACAATGATCTCCCCTGTATCGGTCCATTGTATGGCGGGATCCTCATTCAATAGATTATAATGACTTAAGCCTTTACTCCTCAATGTAAGTGGGAGGGTATTTTTTAATACATGTTCGATATGTTGTGTGGCTAATCTTTTTGGTTGGTCAGCTGTGTCGCCGGGTACAGATCCTATGTCGCCATCGTCCCCCTGCTGTGCCTAATAACCACAGGAATCTCTGTAGGGCTCTTATAATTTTCGTACTCGTGAAGAAATTTCTGCAGAGCTTCTTGGTATAAGATTCTTTTCTCATCAGGTGTTTTTTCACTGTTTAATAGGGCTAACAATTCGCTTTCCATTCTTTTAAGTCTGCTTTTACGGGGATCTAGATACGTGTCTGGATTCCTTTGCAGTGATGCGTACACCTCGTGGGAATCACTACCACTTTCTTCATTATATTAATCTAGTCAGTAAAGGACTCAAACTGAAATAAGATGGGAGAAATGACCCTCCTGTTTGTACAATAATTCGCTTTTTCTTCGCTACAGTTTGGCTTTTACGAGCGAGTGCACGTATTATGTTCTTGTAGCGGCGTAGGCGAGCCTTCTGATGGGTTTTCATTGATACATTGCAATTTATAACGTTAAGACAGATTTCACAGATGCATTTTAAAAAGTCGGCATCGATATTTTTAATAAACATCTGCTGCATTGCCCGAGGCAGTCGATGATAGATTTTTATTAATTCACGGTATTTCTTTAGTCTCTTTGTCATTCTGGAATACACCGTTTCAGGCTCGTTGGAAATATATTCGTTCGCAGAAGCACTCTAAACGTGTTTCGCGGATGAAGGTCGCAAAGCAAATATCCGTAACGCGTGCTTGTAGCTTCTTTATAAACTTCCAAAAAACTCCTTACGCTGATTCGGGAATTTGATTGGCTAATACCCCAATTTGTGATACATCTCTACGTTGCCCGAATAAGACTAGATATTGCGTATTTAACGACACATCGCGCATGTATCTATTTTTGAAAAATAGATTCTGATTGATGAAGAACACGCTTATGTTAAGATGGTGGGAGAATACTGTAAATATCTCGGCAAACGTTTTATCCATCTCCAACATGAGATCGTCAATTACAATGATTGTATGTTCATTTCCCTTTAACGAATTAACGTCATATACGCCTTTGTGGAACAAAATATCATCTTGGTACTCGTTGAACACCGATTGATACGTCGAATAGCACCATATAACTTTATGCACAAATTTCGAGAACATCTCCCCCTTTTCTTTAATGATTTTAAGCATAAACACAGTTTTACCACATCCTGTAGTCCAGATATAATACATGTGGATGGGCTCGTGAATCTGAATTTTTCTACAGAGTCCATTTCTAACACGTCACACTCCTAAGTGAGTCATTTACAAATATTACAAATTTTGAGTGCTGATCCTTATATTTCTTCTCCCACAGAACCGTGAATGACGATGAGGTAGAGCAGCCCATCATTACGGATGACCTCGACGACAGTGTAGTTGTGATCTCCTCCCCTGAACCCTCACCAGCGATACCGGTAACACGTCCAAAGCGGAGGTATGAGATACCCACGTCAGGTATAAAGCGACCGAAATACGCGTCTGTTGCAGCGGTAATAGATCCCCAACCCTCAACCTCTTACGCACAACACCCCCAGCAGCACCTAATATATCCCCTTATTCATCCGCCGCCCCCCGTTCTGTTAAGTCTACAATAATAGAGCCCCAACCATCAACCTCCTACGCAACAGGGCCCCATCAGCAGCACCTTCCGCTAATATCCACTAATTCCGCCCCCCGTTCTGTTGAGGATGGTATAACGCTGGAATTGGTGCGATCCGCAGCCCCCACCCCAGCCTTGACTAGAAATCGGTATAGAGTCAGGGTCGACCCTAGAGTCATGTATAGCAATGGTATTGAGCGCGGACTACGCCGGGTTGTAGAGCGTATTATAGAGTTTGCTCTTCAGAATCGTGACGAGCGTGAAGTCAGGACGAGTATGTCCTTTGGATTCGGGTCAGATGACGGTGATGTAGACGATTATTGGGTGATAGTGCCATTTAGACGTTTGGCGGCTGAAGATGTAGAATATATATTAGGGCGTATAATGCAAGCCGCCCAAAGTAGTATAGCCTTCAATATGGACAACTTCACGTAAATATTGACCATGTATACCGTTTGCGGGTCATAGTGCCATACCGTATACTCTTAACTTCAATTCTCAAGCTATTTATAGACGGCATATAAACGTCGATCGTGGTTGCGGCTTTATAGCAGTTACTCTTAGCACGTATGTTTACTGTACAAAATACACGAACTCAAAAATTTGGTTTGCCTACAGTCGTGGAGCATGCCGTAAACTAGCTGAAGACTGTGAACTTGAATTTGACTGTAATATGGGTCCTGAAGAGCTGAGAAGGGTAGAACAGGAAATGAATGTCCGCATAGTTGTGTTTGGGTTGGATGATCGTCGTAGGACTGTGTATGTTTTTAAAAGCTGTGTGAGAGATCGTACAAGGCCCCTACTTATTTTAGGATTGTCAGGACAACGTATCTCCCCATCCGTAATATAAGGTGGCTTTACGCGAGTTATGACAAAAGTCGAAAATATGGGAGACATCATGATTTGTGTAAGGGTGCCTCGAGTTTGCGGATGATATAGTGAGACATTGTAAGAATGTCACATGGTATGTGAGCAGTGTAAAAGCACCAAATGTGAAAGCCGTGTAGTTGAAGCTGAGAAGAGAGACTGTGATGTGTGTAGACGCACATTTTTCAATAATAGCTGTTTGATTTCCATAAATCAATTGGCACGTGCAGGAAAATGAGAATCTGTGAATGTGGTATGTTTCACACAATGGATAATTGGGGAAAATTTAAGCACAAGTGTGACGTAATTCACTGTCCTACATGCCAGGAGGAATATAGGCGGATGGAGTAAGCATGTATGTTATATGAAAGATGCTAAGCCTAAAAATAACCCCTGTATAACTGTATACTACGATATAGAAACATATACGAACGCTGAACCAAAGAGGTAATTCCACATTTACTTGTGAGCCAGACTATCTGTGATGAGTGTATGGATATCGAATGTGACGAGTGCCCCAAATGTGGGTAAACGGACAACGTTTTTAAAACGAATGTCAGCGATAGTCCTGTGAAACTATTTGTGTCCTATATTGTCAGTTAGCCGACAAGTTCAAAAAAATGACTGTGTATATTCTCGCCCATAACGGGGCAAAGTTTGACACGCAGTTCCTTTATAAGGAGTTGCTTGAACACGAATCCTCTGAGATATTTACAGTGATCCATTGAAAAGAGGCAACAAATTAATACAGATGCAGATAAGAGGCAATGTACAATTTAAAGATACTTTATTATTCACACCTTGTAAATTAGCAAAGCTACCCAAGGTGATGGGAGTAGCAGCTGAAGTTTCCAAAGGATACTTCCCATACACTTTCCTCACCAGCGAGACTTTAAACTACGTAGGCCCACCACCACCCCAAACATTATTTTGACTGCATGGATGAACGTGAAGACTTTGATCGATACTACGACAGTTTTAATGAAAGTAACCTTATAATATAGCTGATGAATGTGAGCGTTATTGCGTGAATGATGTGCGCGTGCTTAGAGTATGTTTCCAGGCCTTTAGAAGGATGTACATAGCCCGTTTCAAATGCGATCCACTGCAAGTCGCAACCACCATCGCATCATTATGTTTTACGGTGTTCAAGAATAACTTCATGCCGAAAGACACTTAGACATTATTCACCGAAACAATCCCCGCAGTTACGGGCACAAGGCTATTTACTGGCTCATACACCTACAGCAACAGACAGATGTATAACATAAAGCACGCCCGCAACACGGGTGAAGTACCATTAAGATTAATGGACGTGTTTTTTGGGTTGATGGTTAAGTGAAAACCGTGTCACTGGTGTGAAAACTGTGTACTCCTTTAACGGTTGCTGGTGGCATGGATGCCCCCGTCCTGAGTGCGGAGTCCCGAGATATCAACGGTAGGTCTCCTGCCGACTGTCTTGCATCGACCCGCACCCGCGATCAACTTATAGGATCACAGTTCACTCACAAAGTCTTGTGGAGCATGAATATGATGCACGGATGGAGCAGACGAGTGTACCGTGAGGAATAAAAGCGATCAAGCGTTCAATGGTGCTGGATCCTCTCAAATGTGGTGATAGCTTGTTTGGAGGACGTACAAATCCTTTCAGACTATACTTCCCACCTACGGAGGGCGTGAAGCTCCATTACTACGATTTCTGTTCTTTATACCCATACGTGATGAAGAGCAATCCGTACCCCGTGGGCGCTCCTGAGAAACTGGTGGGGCCTAGCCTACCATCCATCAATGAATTTTCAAAAAATTTGAATGATCGTTACTTTGGGATCTCTTTCGTAGACGTACTCCCCCACGCAATTTATGGATGCAGATCTTACCTGTCGTTATCGACGACAAGCTCATGTTTCCCCTGTGCGTGAAGTGCGCGGAAGAGGATACGGCGAATGTAACCATATACCCCACCAGCGTAAGATCAGGCGTATATACAAGTCCTGGGGATTGGCCCTAGCCGTGCGCATGGTTTAGAATACTGAAGATACATGAGGTGTGGAGGTTTCAGAAGCTACCCAACCTTTTCACACCATATATAAACACCTTTTAAAGGATAAGGTTGAGGCATCAGGGTATCCGCGAGGAGTTGATACCGAAGATGAAAAGTCTGCCTATATTCAACGTTACCGCGACCGCGAAGGTATACAACTTGATCGTGTCCAAATTGTAAAGAATCCTGGCAAGCGCTTAGTGCAAAGTTGTGTCTAAACAGTCTATGGGGAAAATTTGCGCAGAATACCGGCAGAGGGAGCATTCATTTGGCACAAAGTTATAGCGATGTCCTGGGATTATGCCATGCCCCGATAAGAGTCATGGGATCGTAAATGTAGGTATACTTACGTAATAAAGTACAACAACACTGAATTTGCCACAGATACTCAAGGTTACAACATACCTATGGCCGCTTCACAACAGCCTACGCCCGTATAAAACTTTGGGTCTAATGCATTCTCTTGGGCGGAGAGTATTGTATGCCGATACAGATAGCGTGATATTCACAGAGAGGGAGGTGAATACATGCCCACTATTGGGGAGTTCCTCGGCGAGCTCACTGATGAGATCAAGGATGAGTATGGGGACAACGCATACGCCGACTCTTTTGCCTCAACAGGACCTAAGACTTATGGGGTACGGGTCAGGGTGGGGGATGAAATGAAATATATCGTGAAGGCAAAGGGTATTACGCTCAACCATGCGAATCGGGAGGTTGTTAACTTTGAGTCGTTGAAGGATCTAGTATGTTTGGATGAACAACCTCACCAACTAATTGTAGGCACCCACAATTTTCGGGCGCAGAAGCTGGGAGGCGTGAAGGAACTTAGGGGTACGATGGTGTGCCGTAACACCTATAGGAAACGTTACCAGTTACCTGGTACCTATGATACCGTACCCTTTGGATACCAATGATGCTTCTAGCTCACACGTCTTGTATATAATCGTATCTATTTGTAAATATATATATATATATATATAACTTGAATATCTCGTTTATTAAATCGTATTTGTAAATATATATAACTTGAATATCTCGTTTATTAAATAAATCATGTTTCAAATAGCGTTTCACTTTCTCCTTTGTGTGTGTGTGTGTGTGTGTGTGGTGTGTGTGTGTAGGTGAAAATTCTAAGCTCCGCCCACTGTAAGACCGTGAGTCATGCTACTATCTGGGAATCCCTGCGTGGTCAGTCGACCGCAGTAAGCCCGAGAGATCAGACGTGTATTCAGATCAGACGTGTATTCAAATGGCTACCTTTAATATTGCTTGTACAACGTTTACGAAATGGTATTCAGTAAAGTGCCAGGATGTGGTGGATACCGAAAAACTTCCTATTCATCCTCCTATGCCTCTTTTAAAAACACATTGGATTGTGCGAAGTTCCAAGATGTACAAATACTCTACGGATGTTCTGGTGAGACCGTTGAAGGCTTTCGTTGCACAGACGATGTGCTGAAGTATACTGCAGAGCTAAACTTTATAAAGTCTCACATACACCGTGAAGTAAAAGAAACAACGCGTGCAGAAGAGAAGCAGCAGGTATGGATAATGAGTCTTGCTGATGGGTGGTGTGACAAGCGGTATTACGTCATGCTACACCATGTCGATTACTCATACCCTACGACTGGAAATGTGAATCTCGTGATCATGGACAATCTTAAGTATTTTTATCACTATATTAACGTATATCATGATGAGGTTCGTAGTGAGGTTGTGGCTAGTGCCCTGCGTGAATTTTTAACAGAGTTTAGAGACGAGTATCGTTTGATGGGCAGAAAGGAAAAATATGAACATATGTTCCTCTCAAATAGTGCGCCGGAGTGTGGAGATGTTTAGTAAAATGTTCCTAGTTCTTATCCAAACTGTCTGGTGCGTAGGCTGGTAGTGATATTCTTGTACCGGTACAACAATTCGACTCGCGGAACAAGCCCATTCACGTATTATCGAGTCAGCCGCCGTCGAACCATTCCTGCCTACCTGCGTGCCTCACACGGCTCATAGTTATCTCAGAGCTTGAGCCGAGTGGACGTGCGCTCTTCGAATACGATGGAACTTCCTTTGAGCAGCATTCTCAACGCCTCGTACGATGTGTCCGTGACGAAATCGTTGCGCGTGTTCAGGCGTAATTCCGGTACCATTAGCTATGTACTGGAAACGGAATGTAGACCGACAAACAAACGGGTTTATTTAAGTATCGAGGAGATGAATAGAATCTTTGTGATAGTTGAGAAGTGGAGTGAAGATCGTTATAAAATACCTGCTAACGTAGGTACAAGAAGAGAGCAGATTAGTGACGCACCCTCATACGCCGTTGTATGTACGTTGTGTATAAATAACGATCGGCCGTGCATTGATATACGGTTGATGTGGAAGAATGCTCTGATAATAACGCTCTTATTCCTACGCGAAACCGTTTCATCCTCGACAGAATGTTTGAAATCGTCGGATTCCGTAAACTGAAACCTATATTAGACGCGCGTGTTACGGACATGCTTTATTTTGATACAGTACTTGAATACGCATACACCGCTCTGCTCGATGGGTTTACCGAGTGTAGGACTGGTGAGAATGGTCTAGTGCTGGATGTTTATTAAAAAGTTTAGACTCTTTGAAATACCATGAACTTTGGTACAAAGCAATTGATCGGTACAAGGCTGAGCTCACCTACACCGTTCACCCTGAAGAACTATTTCTTTATATAACGCGCAGTTGTCGTAACGATTTAGAAGATTATTTCAATTGCCGCTATGTTGAGTGAGTTCACGATTGAAAAGCTCGAGTCGGTAGAAATAAACCCTCGATTGGAAAAGCGTTCTTATAAACTTGTGTTTAATAATGTAGCTAACGATGAACTCTTTGTGCGTGCTTTTGATTGTATTCTAGACGTGTTTAAAGATGACTTACCAACCGGTTGTAAAGTGGGAACAAAAATAGTACTGAACGATATGAAAGCCCTTCATATCGAATACAGGTTTCCCTATACTTTAAGCGGTGAAATATTATTAAGCCGCATATACTGCGTAATGCAGAGCAATAATGATGTAATTGTAAACTCGATTAAGACAGAGTTTAGTATTTTGAAAAAAAGTGAATTGTATATATATTTTGCTTGACATTTCTCCTGTACTGATTATACGCATATTTCTATTGATTTGTGTTTATATATATATATATATATATATAATATATATATATATATATATATATATATATTTTGCGTGATATTTCTCCTGTACTGTTATGTACATATTTCTATTGAAGTGTATATTTATTTGAAATGTATATTTTATTTTATATATCACCATAATTGTGTGTGTATTTCTCCTGTACTGTTATGTACATATTTCTATTGAAGTGTATATTTATTTGAAATGTATATTTTATTTTATATATATATCCATAATTGTGTGTATATATTTCTGTTATACGCATATTCCTCAAATGTATATTTATTTTCTATATATTTATAATAAAAAGAATGATACAATGTTGTTTATTGTTATGCCTTCTACTACCGGTATTCGAAATATAATAATGTATACAACGGTATTGCGGTATCTGGCAATATTTAAGCCTTCTAAGCCAACTGGCTGATTAGGAGTCTATAATAGTGTATACAATGGTATCTGGCAACTCTGTCTTCGATTAAATGAATACATGGCGCTATCTGGCAACTCATTTACAGCCAACTGGCTGATTAGGCGTATATAATAATAATGTATACAATAATACTGCTAAAAAGAGGTATCTGGCAGCCAATTACAGCCAACTGGCTGATTAGGAGTCTATAATAATGTATACAATGGTATCGCGGTATCTGGCAACTCAAGCCATTTACTACTCTACTGGTCACGTCACACAGTACGGCGCAACGTTTAAACACGTTTGTACTTGTGTTATTAAGATTAATTAACCATAATATAGAAACGCTCATTGGTGTTGCAACACTATTGGCCACGCCCACTCGGTGTTGAGTTTAAACAGGGTGATTCAAATATGGGGGTAAAAAAAATTTTTTATATTTTAATGTGTTCAACCCTTTAAATGGTTCATTTCAGCATAAAAATAACTATCCTAAAATATTTTAGCAAATTTTTAATTTTTAAGGGTTGCTACCAGCAATTAAAAATTGACAGAACGACTCAAATTGTCAAATTTTTCCACACCACCCAGGGGGTACAGTACAAGGCGCATTGCTTTTTTTTAACGTGGAAAGCTCCCTCGTAGGTCCTACCATAACCACAAGCATGCATAATTAAACTAGCATGATATTTGAGACATTAGCTGTCCTTACTTCATCAATGTTTCTTTTTTTCTATCAGGGTAAACAGCCCTGTAGTTTTTCACTACTTGTAGCAAGAATTGTTTTTGATCTTCGTCATGTGTTAGTATTTTATTATATTCATCCATTAATTTTACTCCTCTTTCCGCTATATCATTCACGACTTTCCACTGTTTGATAGATTTCTTAGCGGAGTTAAACTCTTCATCATTATGCCATTCTTTAGCATCTTTGAGTAAAAATTTTGAACTAAATTCTGTTATTGTAAAGAATCTTTGAGTATTTGATGTGACAAAATCTTCTAATTTCTTCGTTAGAATAAGTGCAGGATCTAGAAAAGTCCGTTTTGCAGCAAGAGTTTCTTTCGTATTTTGCAAGGCCTTTACCATTTTGTTTGTTGTTTCAGTAGGCACTTCATCATCATAA